>ML820517.1:58823-77461 GCA_009831015.1 Picea engelmannii | reverse complement strand
TTTTCCAATACACTTCCTATGTAAATATTCAAGTCAATATCATTAGTATTTGGAAAAGTGGAACTAGGAGGATAATTTCTTGTTGGTGGAGGAGGAGGTCCCTGTTGAAGGGGGTTAGGGTCATTGAGTGGAGCTTGTGGCACATTTATTCATCTTGTGTATACTTGTAATTCCTTCTTCCTAAGTCTCTCCCTCGAATCCTCATCCATTGTGTTTATAATTTCAATCCTATCCCTCATGGTTTATTCCCCTTTTCCTTCCTCGGGTTGTTTGGGTGTGATATTGAGGCATGCTTGAGGAGATATGACAAATATATGATTTATGGTATCAAAGACATTCATTTGATCAAGTTCTCCATTATTCATTGGGCATTCATTTTCCCAATGTTCATCTCCACAAGGTAAGCACCACATAGTCTCATCTACAGTGTTTGATGGGGATAAAGTGTTGGGAACTTTTTGTTCATTAGTAGCTCGAGGTATCAATGCCTGGATAGGATTTTGAGGTTGTCACTTATAA
Source organism: Picea engelmannii (assembly GCA_009831015.1). Lineage (NCBI taxonomy): Eukaryota > Viridiplantae > Streptophyta > Pinopsida > Pinales > Pinaceae > Picea > Picea engelmannii. Next base: position 76,942 of record ML820517.1, on the reverse strand, counting down.
GGAGGATTTGGGGCTTGTTATTGTTCCCTTTCCAGATTAGTGATCATGTTCATCATCAAGGTTTGGTTCTTAGCAAGGTCATTTATAGCCTCTTCAATTCATGCCCATGTAGCACTAGCATCTTGAGTGGGCTCAACATTGTGTACTATTCTTGTATTGGTATCTTCCTTAGCTCTCAGGGCATACTAAGGTTCCACCCTACACGATGAAATATTAGCCTCAATTTTTGCAGCTATTTCTTAGAATTTGTGAATGGTTGTTGGACCCTTGTCCTTGAGAAAGTACCCAAAGTTTCATAGGAAATATTTGATGTCGAGGAAGAGAAGTTAATATTTCCCAGGGTGATGATTGCTAGGTATTTGTTGAATCAACGTTTCAAACTTAACATCAAATTCCTTAACAATTTCATTTTCCACCTTCTTTATTTTAGTAAGTAACATCAACAATAGGTTTGGATCCTATTTATTACTCCACCTTTTGAGAAAGGTTTCTTCAATTTGATCCATAGTCTTGATACTCTTGTTAGGGAGACTTTTGTACCATGTCCTAGCATCATCGGGGTTAAGTTGGAAGAAGGCCCAAATTTTTCTCATATTCTCTTGAGCAGTGGTTACATCATTACTGGAAAAATTGGGCAGCCATTTATCATACTTAGGAGGCATCTTCCTAGGGTATCCTAGGATGGAAGACATGTCCAAAGGCTTGAAGATATTAGATGCTCGTTTCCTTTGAGTCATTGTAGAAAAAAAAAGGTTTCCACCCAACAAGGATTTTAATACAAGTGAGTTGCGAGGAACCATTCTTCTTCAGGCCTTAGGAGGGTTAGTATACCTCCTTGAAATTTTTGGATTCACTAGATTATCACCCCTATATAATCAAAGGAAGGTGAGGGAATTACCCTCAGTGGATTTTCCAGGTAAACTTATAATATAAATGGCTTCAGGAGAAAGTTTACCAAATATATTTCGTTGAGAAGAATGAATCAATCCTCCACGACAACATCGCCAAAATGTTATCCAAGGATTTGTACTTGTGAAAAGCATGCCACAAGTCCTCAAATCTTGTGTAACAATGGAATATCCTACCATTGTCACCTTAGTAAGAAATTCCAACGTTTTAGTGATGGAAGAGGTCCATCACAAGGGAGGCTTCCCCGGTGACCTCAAGGGATCAAAGTAACATGTATAGTAACCAAGCCTACCTCCCCCTCTCTTGATCACCTAAATATTGGTCTAGATCAAGGTAATAGAAGAGGTATGAAGTTGTTTGAGTACTTGCTCGGAACAAGAACAATTTATATCATGTATATGATAACTTCCAAGTTCAAACATGAAATCAATTCCTCTTTAATACACTAGACAATGTAACTTGCAATGGTTGTTATAAATTTGCAGTAGTAAGTAATGATGCAACAAAAATAAAATAGTTATAATAACAACAAGAAATAAAGATAAAAAAATGCAACAATCGACAATGAAAATTTAGCATACATCCACTAGAATAATATCCAATTGTTAAATGCAATTTCTAAATATGTTAGGCCACCTTTGCAAGAGTGTATGTAGAAAATAAGAGTGTTTTAGAATGGTTGTAGAAAAATTCATTAACAACAACAAGAAATTAAATAAGTTTGCAAGTGTTAGTGTTAGTAAAGTTAGTAGAGAGCTTAAGAGAATTGAAAGAGAGTGTTTGTTGATCAATTCACCATAAGAGAGAGCTTTACAAATAGTTCCTTAATACTATGGAGTCTTTATAACAACAAATGCAGCAATGCTTGAAGATTTGAACTATTAGAAAATAAGAGGTATGGCTTAAATTCTAAGGTGCTATCACATTAGTGCCTTAGGGTTTAAACCTTGAAGAGAAGGGTTTCTATAGTGAAATCATGTTTAGGATCTAGCAACCTTTTCTCCCTTCTTAATACTTCAACCAGGTCAAATATAAAACATCTATGGTTAATATCCTAAAGTTCTAGCACTTTAGGGCTCTAGGATATTAACTTTAGCAAGAATGCTTCACCAATTTTGGACAAAATTAACCTTGTGAGAGGAGGAAACACTTATGCTCCTCTCTTAGGGTTTCACTAAGCAAGACATCTAGCATGGAAAAGTAAATTTACCATAAAACATTAGTGGCATAAAAATGAAATTGCATAAAATTCACTTCACCAAGAAACCATGAGATAAAACCCTAATTGTAGAAAATTATGTCCAAAATCAACAAAGAGCATCCACAATTGACCTCACAAACATAGCACATAAGTGTAGAAGAGATATATAGTCCATAGGGAAAAAAATTCATAAAGTAATCTCTCACAAAGGTGAGGAAAATGTGATGATCCAAATGAAAATGAGGTTTGCCTTTTTATATGAGGCAACCTCAAAACGATTTGTCCACATAATTTGTCAATGACATAAAACAAGTGGGGCAAACCCCTTAATTTTCCTCTACATAATTCCAAAAATGAAATATACATCAAATAAAACCCTAAAAGGGTGAAATCATGCCCTATGAGGGTGATGTAATGATAAAATGTATTACATCAATCCCAAAGGAGTGAAATGTTAGGACTCCAAAGGCCATGTGGCATGCTCCAATATGCAAGGGTGTGAAGCAAGGTGTCCTCTCACCCCAATCCATGTCAAATTGTCTCCAGAACCAAAACATCCATCAAACCCTAGCCCCAAAAGGTGACGTAAAGGCTAAAAGGTGACATCATATGCCTCCAAAGGAAACATCCTCCATCCTCTATGAACAATATCTCAGAGGTGCTCTTCCCATCATGTGGGATTCTATCACATATGAGTGGCATAATGACTAGTACTTCTCAAACCAAGGCCATATGTCCATCATCCAAGGTCGTGAGAATGTGAGAGATTTTGTCTGAGGGTGGTGAGTCACTGGATGACCCATTTCTCTCCATCATATGTGACAAAGTCTTGCAATAAAGGCAAAACGTCTTGGGCACAACCTAAGACTTCCCTCAAAGAACCATGTCAGGGCCATTCAAAACAAAGCAAAATATAAGACAAGGTAAACCAAAGTTCATAAGGAATATTAGTCCTTAAAAAATGTAAAGTAAACTGCAACTTAAGACATAATCCATGTAATATAATTCACCTCAGTATCCCCTAAAATAATCACACCATCTAGGACCCCATGTGAGTTACCAATTTTAAGTACGGGAGGGTCTTCATCCAAACTTATTAGGTGTGCCACCTATAAAGGAAATAAAATAACCCAGGTAGAAGGGATAGGTCCCAAGAGTGACAAGGGAAAGTAAAAACCCACCAAAAGTAGAGTGAAAGTGATATGATTTAGGGCTTACTTCATGGCTTATGGTATCCATTTCTATGAGTGTCTTTGTAGAGGGATCACTCGCTTTCTTGAGATACCCTTTCCTTAATAATTTTTGTATTCCAAACCCATGATTTTCCTTTTTATACCCAATTATCATTTGCAAGTCCCCTTTATAAGGTTTCAAGCTTCATTCCTTTACTTTTTACTGGGAAATAGTCATTTATGATTGGTGCATTCATTCGCATTCAGACATGGGAGATTACCATTAGAGGGGGTAGATCTCATTGTCTTGAGGTGTTTATGGTGGCCTTTATAATTTAGCAATAACATATACATAGAGCAATTGCATGAACCTATGGGCCTTTAGCCCCTTATTCTCATGAGAGAATGGAACATAGTCAAATTTTAGGATGTGTGAAAGGATTTAAGATGGAAGGCATTAAGTATGACCATGAAAAAAACATTACCCTTGGGAGGGCCCCTTAGTATTACCCATTTTCACTAGGAAGTGACAAAACATGATTAGGGAACAAAATCTAATCACCAAGGTGAAACAAGGCAATTGACACAATTTCTTGAATCAATGATCTATTATACGACTTCAATCAAATATCTTCATCCAAGTTCCCTAAAAATTAAGTACAACACTTTGCATGAAAGAAGGACTAACATACCTCACGGTGACAGTGGATTACCATCTCCCATACTCTGGGTTGCTTGGATGTGATGAGCCTTGGTCAATCCATCTGGGAGGAAAATGAGGGGTGATGTTGGGTTGCTATCTATGGAAATATTGATCATAATCATCATCATGGTGTAGATCATGTTCTCCATTGTGGGCCTCGAGACATGATCTCCTCCAATACCCCTAGGCATGGGGAGGTAACAGGAACCGACCTACTAAAGAAACCAATATCCTCAACCAAGAACCAACACAGTAAGACCTATATATAAACCGATCTAATATCTTCATACACATATTACTTTTTAATTCACCTGCATGCTTCATACTTCATGCATTTCACAACATCATCGTACCCTTAAATTTCATGTTACAACGCCTCTCCTTGCTTCATACCCCAGACATAACTTCTAACCCTAGTCATATTTATCCTTCATTCCCTAGTTAACCTAATAGCATCATTCCCAGAATATAATTTTATAATACACCATCACAACCTCAAAATAATTCATTGTGTAGCATCATATACCTCAGTACTTCATAACGCACCCTTAAAACTACAAAATATCCTCTTGTGCACCTTTAGACCCCAAAAATACTCCTCAACTCCTCTTATGCACCTTAGATTTGATCGTCTTCCTTGGATTCTCTTCAAATGCACACATATATCATATATCTATAGTGTTTATGTGTTCACTTTTAGGGCTGACCTGTAAAGACTGGTTGGGTTGACCTTAACGTTTTGGTTGGTTTATGTGATAGTAAAAATTCATATCTCCTCATTACTAAGGATTTAGAGGGAGTGGCATATACCATTGGAAATTTCTTGGAATAATATTTACAACCATATAACGTATGCTCCCATTTGATCTAGGTATTTAGAGTAAAAATGCCTTCAAAGATAGGGTATCTAAATTGAGCATGAAAAATCCAAAACAATATTTCCAACAATCTCCATCTTGCAATATTTATCTTGGAAATTTGTAGTCTCCCCCTGTATTTGACATCAATGACAAAAATATTTCCAACATCATGCTCCTATCCCTCTCTTGATTATCAGTTGGATATTCGAATTGGAAACACAAGATCCATGGATTATAAAGAGCTTCAGGAAGCTCGACGACATTTGAAGTGTCATGAGGAAGTCTTGGAGTGGCATGAACAACAAATTATCATTCTCCAAGGAAATGTAAAGTAAAATGGGTCATTGTTAAATCCTTTTGATAAAGTTTTCAAGGGGACCTTATTGAATCAAAATAAACATATCACTACTCTAGAATCTAAATTGGTCAATCTTAAAGGTGTCATTGGTGCACTGGTCAAGATAAGGTAGATTAGTACAGGTTCTTTAGTTCCCTCCCCATTTGAAAGCCCGATATTTTCAGTTTTTCTAAAAATAACATGTCACTCCACAGGGACAAAAAAACCATCCAATCTCCCAACAAGCTCAACCGATACTCAGGGTTGATAACATAAGTTGCTAATCTCTCTTAGCCATTTTTGTCATGTTTTTTCAAGTTTTAAATTTTTTGGACATCTACTAAAAAATATATACCTCACAGTGGGACAAGTACATTTTGTATATTTTGTATTACCAAACCCATAGTTTCACGTTGATTTGTAATTACTCTCCTTGGGTCTATAAACTGATAAACAATCTTTCTTTTGATATATCGTTTTGCTACAAGTTATGTTGCAAGCCTTTATTAATACAAAATTCTCCAATTACTATTAAAAAATTTGTTTAATTTAAAATCCTTTTATTACTATGCGAGAATGTACATGTCGTACTCATTGAATTGAAACTCTATATGCTTACATTTTGTGTTAGAGATTTAGCTCTAACACTTAAGGCCTATAGTTTTTCCCAAGTGAGATTAAGACCAATAAATTTCAAACTCAAAAGATGGATCGGTAAATGGAAAGTCCACACAGTCGATCACTCCACCGAATTCCTTCTTTCATAGCCAATGGAAAGAGGCCCAATAATTCCAACCCAAAGCTTCTGTAGACCATGGTTCTGGCTTCACTATCCAAATATACTTCAAAATTATGTGTTTTAGGTGCTAGAACTCTGTAACAATTCCCCTTAAGAAAGTTGTACTTCCATTTTGTTTCATGATACTTCTTAAATACTTTTTCATACTTGTCCATCATCCCCATATTCTTGAATGTATTTTCCATCTTAACAATGACCAAATGTTTAGGATTCACACCCATCTTTACCATATTTATAAACACCTCAAACAACTTTTCGGTCATGTCATTTTTCTCATACATAGTGATAATACAAGTAAAGAACATATGCAGAATATATTCCATATGCTTATTATATATTTCCATCCAAAGTTCTTGTGAGATCAGACTACAAAAAAATGGATAATGTTAGCTTATCCTCCATACAGACAACATAACTTAGAAAATAGACAAAGACCCAAACAAATGAGATAATCATTAATCTACTACTTTTGTTGTGTTGAAATACAAAGCGAGGACCTCTATTTATAGCAAGGTCAGAGGGGTCCTACATTTATGAAATTAGTTGGAAGATGAAATTAATTTACCTAAGTGAACTTAATGAGTACTTACCCTAACACCCCCCCTTAAGTGAAACTTAGGGAAGTATTAAAAAGAGGAAAAATCTCAAAAATGGGTCTTGACTACAAGGCCATGATAGGAACCCATGTACAAAATGCTCAGATATGTAGACAAAAAAAACAGGAAGAAGGATAAAGACTACCCCCCACCCTGAAGTTCAAATTCCTTCACCCAAATCAAGGTACGAATTTGAACATACCGAGTCTCTGTCAAGGTTTTAGAGAAGATGTCAAAAACATGCAACTCAGTGCGACAATACTGTAAATCGATAATATTATCACGAATCAATTGTTTGATATAATGCATGTGATTTTTTATGTTATTGGTGCATTGATTCTCTACTAACTCCTCGGAAATATGGATAGCACTCTAATTATTGCACCAAATTAGAGTATGCCACTCCTATTGAAAACTGATCTCAAACAAAATCTATCAAATCCAAATAGACTTGGTGACATCATTAGCAACACCTCGATACTCTATCTTTGTAGAAGAAAGAGCAATGGATCCTTGCTTCTTGCTAGACCAAGCAACATGACTAGATCCGGGATGGAATACATATCTAGAGGTGGAATTGTGGTCATCAATATCACCCAATCATAGTCAATATAACCCACTAAATTTTCATTACCATAAGATGAATAATGAATTACATATGTGTGTGTCCCTCTAATGTAGCAAATAATTATTTTTGCAGATTTCCTATGAAGCTCTTGTGGTTCCTACATGTGGGAAACCAATCCAATTGCATAAGAGATATCAGGATGACTATGAGTCAATTACAATAGGTTTCCAACAATCTATCGATACAACGGTGCATCTACCAAAGGAGTGGAACACTTGGTTGACAACTTGACCCTTAACAAAATTGGCATGGGTGCAGATTTGCAATCCAACATGTGAAATCTACTCAAGAGATCCAAGGCATACTTGGGCTGAGAGATACCTATCCCAAATATAGATTGAGTGATTTGTAATCCAAGGAAGTAGTGAAGCAGCCCTAAGTCTGTCATGTCAAATTTTTGATGAAGAATAGACTTCACATGATCGATCGAGGCATATGAAGTCCTAGTGAGAATGATACCATCCATATAAAGAACAAGGAGGATACGTGCATCATTTTTCCACAAGATATAGACATTTGAATCACATTGGAAATGGAAAAATCCTTGATATAGAAGAAAGGAATCCATCTTCTCATACCAAGCCCTAAGATCTTGTTTGAGACCATACAAGGATTTTTTAAGTTCGCACACAAGTGAAGAGTCTTGAATAAAACTAGGTGGATGCTCCATATATATTTCTTCTTGTAGATATCCATGAAGAAAGGAACCTTTGACATCCATCTAGTGTACTATCCACTTGCAAGATGTAGCTAGAGAGAGAACAAGGTGAATAGAATTCATTTTAGACACGGATGCAAAGGTTTTAGAATAGTCAATGCCCTCAACCTAGAAAAACTTTTAGCAACCAATCGATCCTTATACTTGTCTACTGTACCATCTAATGAATACTTGGTTTGATATACCAAATTGCACCGAACCAATTTTCTACCTTTTGGAAGAGGGACCAAGTCCCAAGTGAATTTTTTTAACAAGGAATTATACTCATCTTCCATAGTTGTGTCCCATTCTACAATACCATGGGATTCATTAAAATTCTTTCGATTTGAATCACTAGACATGAATACTCGAGGAGTCCTTTGAAGAGATGACCTAGTTCTTTTTTTACCCCAATTAGGAAGTGATGGAATAACATCATTACATTGTTCTTCAAGAGCACAATCATTAGCTAGTGGAGTCAATTCAAAAGAAGGAAAATCATAGAAAGATCCAAGATGTTGAGTGGAATGTTCATCAAATCGAACACTCCTATTGATGATCAACTCATGTGTGTCAGGATCCAGTAATATATACCCTTTAACATCACTAGGGTATCCAACCAATATGCAATGCTTACTTTGTATGTCCATTTCCTTGCATTTTTCTTTGGGAATGTGGGCCCAAGAATTACACCCAAAGAATTTGAGATGGCTTACAGAAGGTTTTCTTATGCTCCAAGCTTCTTCTAGGGTCACCCCTTGGAAATATTTGTGAGGTGTGCAATTTTGAACATAGTTGGCACAATTAATGGCTTTAGAACAAAAATGTGGTGTAACACCTTTAGAATGGATCATGCAACTGGTCATCTCTTTCAAGGTGTGAGTTTTTCTTTCAATGACACCATTTTGTTGTGGAAAATATGGCACATAATGTTGCAGTTGAATTCCTTCAGTGGCACAATACTCTTCAAATATGTGGTTGACATATTCACGACCATTATCTATCCGTAAGAATTTGATAGAATTTCCATATTGCTTTTCAACTAAGGCTTTGAACATAAGAAAATTGTCAAAAACCTCATTTTTTTTCTTTAAAAAATAGACCCAAGTGCGTTTGGAGTAGTCACCAATGAATGTAAGAAAATATCGGTCTCCTTGAAAAGACTGTTGATATTATGGTAGCTGTGGGAGGTATTTACCTCCACGTGTAAACCTGACGATGACAGAATACTCCGGGAAGCAAGAAGAAACCCCAATGAATTGGCTAATAACCCTAGAAGACTTGTCGACTCAAGAAGATAATTTATATTAGGTTATTAGCCTCCAAGAGAAGAAGTCGGCCAGAAATAATAATATATACTGAACAGACAGATACCTAGAATAAGAAGTTGGCCCAGGCAGTTAGCCAGAATTAGTATAAATATAAGAGGCCAGTTCTCATTCTAGCAGGAAGTATCAGTATTGCAAAGCATCACTTGTGCGCACTGCAGTTGCCCAGTTTCTACACAGGTTTGGAGGAGAGTTGTCATTGCAGCTACTGCAGCTAGCAGTTACGCTTGGACTATCTCTTGGCTTAGGGTTTGGACTATCTGATCATCTCTTATTGGTGCGCTATCCTTGGGGAAAGGTTTGCTACCCTTTGTTTGGCTATCTAGCCTAGGGTTTGCTTCTAGAGTGATTCTCTATCAAGGTTAAGGTGCTCGGAGGGTGGCTTCGGCCTATGGTTGGGTGACAAGGGTATTGTCAATGGTAAAACGAGCACAATCCTTCGTATTCTAACAGGTTATGGGCCCACACCTCCTTCATTCATTCTAATCACTAGAAGGAAACATAGCCATTAGGATATTAAGCTCGTTGAAGAACTGTCGCTAGGGTTTCTAGCAGGAGCAATCAACATAGCACTGTCACTAGAGTTACTAGCTGGTGTAGTTGCAGAAACCCTAATCCTCTTGTTGAGGCAACTAAAGTGAATGGATTGACCTAATCTCCGGATAGATCAGTGCGCCTTAGCCTAGCGCATCTCCTAGTACTCTCAGCAAGCCAAGGTGTCAAGTTTGAGTTTTTGGTCAAAACTAGGGTTTGACCAAGTCAAAGCAGCCATGACTTATTCTATGAAGTCAGAGAACAAGTTAGATGGAGCCTCTAACTTCAGAGCGTGGAAGACAAGGATTGACCTCATCCTTTCCAAGAATAAAGTGTTGGATGTCGTGAAAGGAAAGATCGTGGAACTACAGTCCGAAGAAGGAAAAGAGAAGGAAACACAGAACGTTGCAGTTATGGAGAAGTTCAAAGACGGTGACATCAATGCCATGAGTATCATAGTGGACTCTATAAAATACCACTTGATGCCCTACATCTCCCATCTTGACTCATCAAAGAATATGTACAATGCCCTAACAAACCTCTTCTTAGTCAGAAACATTGGACAAATAATGAGTCTAAAGAATGAGCTCTGTGACATGAAGATGAATGATGGTGACAACATAACATCATACTTTGTGAGAAACTCTCAGTTAAGAGATCAACTACAAGCTATTGAAGAGATCATATCAGAGAAGGAATTGGTAAACATAGTACTCAATGGTCTTCCCAAGACGTGGGATGCATTTTCCGCAAGCATGAACACAAGGAAGAAGTATCCGACATTTGAAGAACTTTGGACTTACTGTGCTCAAGAAGAATCAAGGATCAGTGCAAAAGAGAAACCCCAAAAGAAGTACGATGATCAAGCCTTCACAACAAGATTCAAGAATTTCAGGAACAAAAGGAAGTTTGGTTCAAGGAGGCAGACAAATCAAGAGAAAGATATTTCATAAATACAATGCTTCAACTGTCGAAAGTATGGTCACTACAAGAATCATTGTCCCAAGATAAAGAAACGGAAGGAGAAACATGAAGCATCAGTTGTCGAAGAAAAGGAACCTACAAAGAAGACCAAGTAGGATGAAAGAGACTTCTTATTTTGAAGGTAACAATACTCTTCTTAGTTCTTGTATATATCTTGTTTGCATAATCTCTATACATATCTTGTATATCTATCTCTTAGAAGATAAAATGTTCCAAGAAGAACTATACCTATGGAAGAATAACAAGATAAGGATTGCTATCATTATACAAGTCAGGATGAAATACATAAAGAAAATCATGTGGAAGCCATTACAAGAGACTTAGAAGAAGCAATACAGAAAAAATTCAACAACCAAGAGGAAATTGAAGAAAGACTTATAACACTTTGTAGAAGAGAACAGGGATGCAGATGAAAGCATGGAATCTCCTAGATGGAGGGAGTCGATTATACATTACCAAGAGCATGAGTGAAAAAAGGATTAGAAGGGAGATAATACAATAATCCATTGAATATGATGCAGTATATATGCATGGTAGCAGCCATGAAAGGTAGTACAAGTTCAATTCGACCCTAGAAGAAGACTTCTTCGAAGAGAAGCCTTAAAGTATCCCTAGTTGTCCATCCACATCCGTGATCCTATAATGAAAGGAAGAAGTGAAATCTTTAGGGCATGGAATCTATAAGAAAATCCATGGACCCAAGAACTAAATGAAAACACAAGAAAGAACATGAAGATTCCAAGAAAAGAAAGAGAAGCCAGAACAACCAGTCATTGCATCAAGAATCACAAGATTGCCAGCCTGATATGAACTCAATAAAAGCAATCAAGAAGAGGAACTGAAAGTCATGATGAAGAATAGTGTATGGAAGACTTATGAATGAAATCATTGCAAGATCTAGAACTAGAGGTTCTCCCAGGTGGAGGGAGAAGACTATGATGATTACTTGTTCCAGTAAACCAGACATATCTCTACATGAGTCATTATATCATCCGCAACATCCATGAGTTGGATTTCTACATCAGATAAATGCAAAGACTAATTGAGCAAAGAGCGTATGAAGAGCAACCTCAAGACTTTGAGGCATACCAAAGAGAGACCCTTGTATGCAGATGGAAAAAGATAGCTCGGTGGAGAACCTCCAGTGCACAACAGAAGTGTGGTGAATATTTTCTATAACAGAGATATTGTATCAAGATGATTACTCAGTAGATCAGATCTCGTGATGATAGAAGAAGTGCCAAATGGATATGTTCCAGTTTTCCAACAATGATATACTCTATTGATCAGAGCTACTTGAAGCCTTCAGAGAAGACCAATCTTCCAGACCGAAGTACATTTGAAATCAAGCATTACATTATCCGTGATGAAGTCCAGAAAGGAGAAGGTGGTTCTCCAATACATATCTCCACAAATGAGCAGATAAGCAGACATTTTGGTAAAGCTTCCATCCAAAATGAAAGAGTTTGTGCACTCAAGCTGGAGCTCGTGGAGATGACTTCCTTATTGAAAGAGGAAGAGATGACTCCCAGGTTGGGAGGGAGCACTGATATGTATTGATTTATGGACAGTCATTTTTCAGTTCGAAAAATGGTCCAGGATGAGCAGTTTCCTTTCCAGTTCAGAAAGTGGATTGAAATTTCGGATGGACAGCGATTTCCCATTGTGGTTAACATGGGAAATGGTCCAGACTGTTGATGTATCATAGACACCGACGTCCCATTGTGGTTAACATGGGGAGTGGTCTAGGGCATTCTCTCTTCTTGAGGGTTACTCAAGAAGACTGTCCCACCTCGCCGGACAACAATTTCTCATTGTGGTTAACATGAGGAATGGTATGTTTTGGAGGTTGATATAGGACAGTCTTTTCCTCTTGTGGTTAACAGAGGAAATGGTCCGAACAAGCATTCCTTAGGGTTTATACATTCTCTCCATGGTGCACTTTGATTAGTGTAGGAGGAATGGCCCAGGGTGGGGAATGGTTCAGGCTCAGCAATCAGGGACAGACATTCCTTAGGGTTTATACATTCTCTCTAAGGTGCACTTTGATTAGTGTAGGAAGAATGGCCCAGGGTGGGGAATGGTCCAAGTTCAGAAGACATGACAGTTATTCTTCCTTGCTTGAGAAGAAGAGTCCAGATATATCATTGTTCTACTCTGAGGGAAGATATTCTTTCAGATCTCACAGATGTGAGTGAAAGATTGGCCTAGATGATTTAATTTATATCATAACATTGTTTCTGTGCAGGTTGATATCAAATGATTGTTATGAAGATTGTATGACAGTAGATGTATACTATTGTGGTGGATGTGTTCCATTGTTCGTGACTATATGTTGTTGATCAAGTACTTGTGTGTTACTTGGTGTGGTAGTGTACCACTAGATTGTAGTTATGTACTACTATGGATAGACACAATTGTGTTCTATTTTGTTTCGATTTCCTTGAAGACTATCAACAATATTGGAAATGATTATCAATTAGATGGATAATCAAAGAACAGAGATTTCCCAGAAGCAAAATAGTTCGGAGCATTTACTCTTCCAGATTAGAAGAATGGCTCTTGTATCACTCTGTGGAGTGAGCATCGTGTCTGATTACTCAGATAGAGTATGGTTTCGAGAGATGATGCAGTTGATGACACTGATGATGATGGTGCTCATGATCTAGTCTATACAACTATGTTGATGCTACCAAGTGAATGGTCTGTTTTTTGTGCTCAAGACCATTACCTGTAATACCTCCCTAGCTAGGAGGGAGTGTTGATATTATGGTAGCTGCGGGAGGTATTTACCTCCACATGTAAACCTGACGATGATAGAATACTTCGGGAAGCAAGAAAAAACCCTAATGAGTTGGCTAATAACCCTAGAAGACTTGTCGGCTCAAGATGATAATTTATATTAGGTTATTATCCTCCAAGAGAAGAAGTCAGCCAGAAATAATAATATATACTGAACAGACAGATACCTAGAATAAGAAGTCGGCACAGGCAGTTAGCCAAAATTAGTATAAATACAAGAGGCCAATTCTCATTCTAGCAGGCAATCTCAGTATTGCAGAGCAGCACTTGTGCGCACTGCAGTTGCCTAGTTTATGTGTAGGTTTGGAGGAGAGTTGTCGTTGCAGCTGCTGCAACTAGCAGTTACGCTTGGACTATCTCTTGGCTAGGGTTTGGACTATCTGATCAACTCTTATTGGTGCGTTGTCCTTGGGGAAAGGTGTGTTACCCTTTGTTTGACTATCTAGCCTAGGGTTTGCTTCCAGAGTGATTCTCTGTTAAGGTTAAGGTGCTCGGAGGGTGGCTTCGGCCTATGGTTGGGTGACAAGGGTATTGTCAATGGTAAAACGAGCACAATCCTTCATATTCTAACAAAGACAAGGTAGGAAAAGGGCATGCAACGTGATTGTGAACAAGTTGAACAACTTATTAAGCTCTCCAAGATTTTTCGTTGTCAAATGTATTCTTGAGGATGCTTGCCAAGAACACACCCAATGAAAACACCATCAACAAAGGCGATAGGTGGAAGTTAAGTGACCATATTTTTCTTACTTAGTTACTGAAGATAGTGATAGCTTAAGTGACCAAATTGTTCATGCAATAATTTACTTAACTCATTGAGTGAGAAGTAATACATTGGTAGGAGACTCTTGCACAAAATGAGAAAATGAGTACAAGTGTGCATTATGATCCACTTTCCCTATGGAAACAATTTGTGAGGGATCCTCAATTTCATGAACTGCAACAAAATTAGGAGTAAACAAAATTTTTCTCCCTAAACCAAAATTTGCAATGTGATAAATTGAGAGCAAATTCGTAGAAAGATTAGGAACATATAGAACATTGTTAATCATGCCATCTATCATCTCAATGGACCCTTTCCCATGAACAACCAAAGGTAAAGAGTTTCCCATATAAATATGCTTTGTATTGCATGAATTAATGGAAGCAAACAAATCCTTATATGTAGCCATGTGATGAGTTTCTCCATAATCAAATATCCATTCAAGTGGGAAGTATCTTGCAACAACAAAAAGATCTTTAGCATTTCCTACATCATTGCTAGAAGAAGATGAATTGACATTTAAATTGTGTTTCTTCATTTCTAAAGACAAGACAACCAAATTATTGAAGCAACTAGATTATGGATGACCTTCTTTTCTACGAAAGCCACATTTAAGAGGACTTTTCTTTCCTTTAAAATCTTGCTTAGGTGAGTGATTTGAAGATTTGCACTCATTTGTACTTTGTGTTTGTTTCCATTTAGATGCCTTTTTATGTTGTATCCTTATGTTAGCTAAAAGAGCATGAGGCTTAGAATTTTTGGAGCCAAGAGCACCCATTCGAATGAGTTTATCGTGCTCACGAGTAAGTCTTTCAACAAAAGCATCAAAAGTAGGCATTACAAAATTTGGCCCCAAAGCATCCTTATTTGAATAAAATGTGGAAACAAACATTGAATAAGGCTCACCTAACTTAGAGAGTAGTGATAAAATGAGTTGTTCATCCTTTTTGTGAATATTACAATCTTTTAATTGAAACCTAAAAAGTTTGAACTTGAAAATGAAATCTTGAATAGTATCAAAATTATTACCATTAAGACTCATTAATTCATTTTTCAATTGATGGCCATGAATTTCCTCTCTTTTACAAAATAGTTGTTCACGTTGCTTCCATGCTACATGAAATATATGCCTTTAAGATGGAACAATAATTCCTGAGAAAGTGACAACTATTATGCCATTTAGGTTTTTCTATTTTGTGTGGGTACAATTTATGTATCAATAGTAACCTGTATAGAACTTTACACCGCAATAAAACAACCATTGTATATTTCCAAATAAAGTAATGAAGAGAGTTAAAATAGAAAAAGGTAACTTATCCCCCACAGCATAGCAAAAGAATGAAGATGCCCCTAAAAAAATACTTTATTAAAAAAAACAATCCAATTTTAGAAAAAATATTCACAACATAATGAAAATAAAAAATTTAACTTAGAAAGTGTTTAACCTTTCAAAAGGTCAAACGGACAAGGTTGCTGGTGAACAGTTTTCTGGGCACAGAAACTGAGCGGCTCGATCTGCAAGAAAGGGGCGCAGCAAACAAGAGGACGGCTACAACAAGTGAGGCCTGTCACAAGGAGAGCCGACCCTTCTGTGAACAGCGGATAATAACCACGAGCAGCAGCAGCTGATGGCAGTCCGATCGAGCCACGAACAGAGTCAGTGTGTAGATGAAGCTGCAGCTTCCCAACAACGCCCAGATCTAAAATCCAGAACTCAAAACGAAGGCAGCAAAGAAGGATGGAGGAGGCTGATGCCCCGTAGCTCTCATACCATGTGAGATTAGATTACAGAGAATAGTATAATGTCAAATTGTCTTCCTTACAGACAGCAGAATTCAGAAAAATAGACAAAAAAAACCCAAACAAATGAATGAGAGAGTCGCTAATCTATTGCTTCTACTGTGTTGAAATACAAAGCAAGACCCTCTATTTATAGCAAGCTCTGAGAAGTCATACATTTATGAAAATAGTTGGAAGATGAAATTAATTTACAAGTACTAATGCCAAAAGTTCTTCTGCTTCTTGTATTCTTCGCTCATTGTCAGGAGCATTCAATAACATGTAGTACGTTTCCATGGTTTTACCTTGGCCCTTGCTCAACATCCACTTTGATATCTGCATACTACGTAAACAATGTAGAAAGAGATACCATATTGATGCAATTTAAAAAGTAAAATCTGGCACTGTAATCATATTTCATGTTTGTACTCCATGTCAAAGCCAGTTTTTTCGCAGCCTATTCAGATTTTGTAGACGCCCTTTCTGCTCATACATAGAACTTTTAATTGTTTGGTACTGTTCTGAGTTTTTCTGTAAAATATAAGCAGTATGTTCTCAAGAAGAGGAAAAAAAAGAACTGCAGGCTTGCTGCTTATTCCTCATAAAAACAGAATTCAATAATGACCATCGAAGCATCGTGAGTTGAGTTCAGGTGAAGGGAAGTAATACTGTGGAAGACAATTTGTTCTCAACATAAACATAATCTTTCAGCTATCAGTCTTATCCAAAAGACACCAGGAGACTTTCTGTTTCCTACTTGTTTGTCTCTCGACTGGAAAGGAATACAATTTGAATGCAATGCTTGCATCTATTTTAGGATAGTAAACACAACAAGATTCATGGAAACGGAAATATTATGCAGTCGACATTGTTTTCAATCGCTACCTGCGTTGAGAATTTCACAATTTTCTTTTGAGATTCGAAAAATAACTTTAGTGGAAGTTTTCATCTTGGGCTGTTATTAGCATTTTTTATGTTATCTTGTTAAATTTTATAGGAAGATAGCATTTTTTTTATGTTATACTTTTAATGTTATATTTTTATAGAAGCCTTAGATTATGGTTATTAAGAAACTTTTAATTCTTATAATTTAAAATGCTAAAAAAGAAAAAGTATAAAAAACTTTTATAACAAAGTTCTTTATAATAAAGATTTATCATCATTTTAGTACATACAATTAACGAAGCCATGTCAAACTGAAGAGCTGGAATTCATGTTTGCTTTAACAAAGTAAAGTTGCTTATAATAAAGATTTATTATCATTTTAGTACATACAATTAACGATGCCATGTCAAACTGAAGAGCTGGAATTCATGTTTGCTTTAAGAAAGTAAGCAAAGTGATGAATTATTTAAGAATATTTTTTCCTTTTGGTAGTTTTGGACTCAGTGCCATATTCCACCTTAATTTATTATGGATATGAAAAACATGGATATAAGGATTGAGGATAGGTATTGGGATGTAATGTAACAAGTGTTGTGTGGCAGTGTAGTCCCTGCCAAATAGGTTATAAGGTAAATTGTGGAAAATGGGGTCGAATTGTAAATGACGGAAGAGTTTGGTGTAAAATGTATATCATGGAAATGTTGTATGCAACATATATATCACGGAACATGGGGCATAAAATTTCGTTAGCGCTAAGGCACGACCCCGCGGAGAGATAATTGGTTAAGTGTTGAAAGGAACTGTGGTAGGTCGGGCTCATGATATGACGATATATTGCCATTAATTTAAATTGTATTTATATTAATGTATTGTAATAGATAATTTGTAGTCCAAATGCAGATGATGTTCTGATATGTGGAGGAATTGTAGACCACGGAAGTTTTTGGTGCAAGATGTATACAGTGGAACTGTAGATGACACAAATTTTGGGTGCAAGATCTATAATAGCGCGTCGAAATGTAAATGACAGAAGTGTTTGGTGCAAAATGTATATCACGAAAGTGTTGTGTGCAACATTTATATCACGGAACATGGGGCATAAAATTTGTGGTCCAAATGTAGATCATGTTCCAATATGTGGA
>ML820517.1:0-25962 GCA_009831015.1 Picea engelmannii | reverse complement strand
CCACAGTTGTCTAAATAAAAATTGTTGAACTGGATAATAGTAATTAAAGGATTTCTCAAACAATTGATTGGTTGTTGTCTTTTATAAAAGACTAGTCTTGCTGACTAGATTGAATCCATACATAAATTACTAAGGGATGATAGTTTTGATTATTAGTACATGCACGAGACTTGTATGTACTAGCTACACATGCATTTCTTGTACATATACACTAGTAGGTATGAGTTTTCTTGACTTTCTTACTGACAATGTTGGTTAATTGTTATGAATGTGTGAACCATGTTTCTTTTCCTTTGTACCATAAGATACCTTAACTTCGGGACGAAGTTTCCTGAAGGGTGGGTGTATGTAACAACCCTAGTTGAAAATATTCTTAGGGATTATTAAGCAAAAGTAATTAGGTGATTAATTGTCTTAACATGGTTTTAACTAAACAAAGATTGGCATACTAATATTAATTAAATATTTATTAGTTAATTAATTGTTATAATTTTGATTAATTAATTAATTAAATTAATTACCTATCAAATTGAATGAATAGGGTAATAAATTTAAAAGGATTAATAAATTATATTGTTTAAATTAAAGGGTTACGTATACGGAGGGGATAAGGAGCATTAATAATCGGATAAGGAGCATTAATAAATGGATAAGAAATGAATGAATGGATAAGGAAATAAATGAGGAGAAAGGGCGGTGAAGGAGGATATGAGCGGAGGAGGCTTACGGAAGGAGGGGGATTATCATTCTACTGGTTTTGGAAGAGGGTTCTCTTGGATTTTAGGGGAGGGTTCTTTTGGATTTGCACAGGGGAGTTTGATTCGGTAGTCGGGGAGGATTAGTACAGGGGGCACCGGTTTGCTGGGGGTTTTGGGCACGGGGGCCAGGATATCCATATGGTATCCTGGAGATAGGAAGTTTTCCTAGTTGGCAGGGTGGAAACACGGTTTGGGCAGAGTTGGCCTGTGGCTTCAAGCTGGGCAAGGCAGCAGCAGGAAGGTCAACAAGACAAGCGGAGGGTTAGCATCAGACCAAGGTATTTTAAGTTACGTATTTGTTTTATTCTGTTATAAAATTATTATTCGTTGATAAATTTAAGTTACTGAAGTTACTTTTATGAAGTTATTATTATTCTATTATGAAGTTACTGTTTCAGTTTATGGAATAAATTGATGTTTAAAGTAATACGGTTATTACATATATCGTGGAACTCCAAGTGTTGTTTGGAGGACACGAAACAATAGAAGTGTGATGTGGAGCCAACCAACCCACAAGTCCGTCTGTCAATTTGTATATTGCGGAACTCTTGGATGCTATTTGTAGGACACAAAACAATAGAGGCCCAATTTTGAGCCTGCCAGCCCGAGAACCCGCGATCCAAAAAGTGGCTAACTATGGAATGCAGGATCTGTACATGCTCTATAAAATTGGCTAACTGTTGAGACGAACAGGGAAATATATCAACATATGATTTTAAATATCAACAGATGTTGGGAAAAATCAGTCGCAAGCTTCGAGTCTGGATCAAATTTTAGATCACCGAAGTTTCGGGCACAAGATGTATACCGTGCACACGGGGCATCAGAGTTGGATGACACCCACACAGAAACCCGCGGCCATAAAATTCGTGAACTATGAAAACGAACGGTGGTCGGTCGGACTCGTGATGTAGATATATAGATGGACATGAAATATGTCACTCTGCCATCTAGGAACCTGCGAGCATAGACATGGATCACCCAAGTTTTGGATGGAAGATGTATACTCGCAACACGGGAAATGAGAGTTTGATAACGTGTAGTCGAGAACACGCGGCCATAAAATTGGCTAAGGAAACATAAGCGCTCGGTTGGACTCATGATGTCAAGATATAGATGGAAATACAAATTGTCAGTTCGATAAAGAGTGAGGCTTGGGAGTTCAAGGAGCCCGGGGTTGAATTTTAGATGGGCATGGGAGTTCGATAATGCATTGGGGGGGAACTCGCGACCATAAAATTGACTAACTGTTGAGACGAATTAGGAAAATATCAACAGATGCTTTGAAATATCAATAGATGCTGGGGAAAATGAGTCACAAGCTTCGAGTTTGGGTCAAAGTGTAGATCACCGAAGTTTCGGGTGCAAGATGTATACTGCGCACACGGGGCATGAGAGTTTTATGGCGCCTACGCAGGAGCCAGCGGCCATAAAATTTGTGAACTATGAAAACGAACGACAGTCGGTCAAACTCGTGATGTAGAGATATAGATGGACATGAAATCTACCACTCTGTCATCATGGGAACCCGTGAGCATAGACATCGGACTAAGTATAGAATCAGAAACAGATAATAGAGGGGAAGAAAAAAAGGGGATAACATCTAAGTATAGAACGGGGAAAATAAAGGGAGGTAAGAACCAACATGAAATCAAACTGTTACGTAGGAACACATGAAAATAAAAGATGGACTACAAATTTATTTATTTCAATATAGCAGCAGAGAAAATATAATTGACATGAAGACAAGTCAATATACAAGAAGATATGGAGTGTCCAAGGAGGGGAAAAAAAAACAGAGCTGCAAACCAGTTCAACAAATACAAACAAAGTAAATGAAAAACTATTGGATATGGAACACAGGTAGAAAAAATGCACCTTTGCATGGATTCTTCTGCATTCCTGGTTAGGAGTTCTTCGCGGTGTCTAGTTTTCCTGTTTGTTTCTATAAACAAAAGCACAAAACAAAACGGACATGAACATAAGTTGACATGTAAAGAAAAAAACAAGTATTGTGTACATAGACTAAATAAAATAGAATAAGAGGAATAGAGTAACAGATAGTGTTAGAAGACTGTACCATTTTTTTTTATTTTTATTTTTTTTGGGTGTGTGTATATATATATATGTATGTATTTGTCACCAAAATCAATTACAAACCAGGGGAAACTAAGAAGTTGGATATCTCAATTTCCAGCAACAAGATAGACAGATATGGTTTGAAGCATATAAATATGATTTTTCAATATGCCTAATGTATATTTCATAATTCAAGTGCAACACCAACTGTGTGGCGACCAGACCAATATGTGTACAAACCAAGAAAAACTAAGAAGCTGGATAATTTGTTTTGGTTTTTTTTTGGCAACAAGCTATACAAATATGCTTTGAAACATAGAAATATGACTTTGCAATATGTTTGATGTATATTTCATAGTTCAAGTGCAATACCAATTGTATCGTGATCAGACCAATATGTGTCTAAGATAAAGATGTTGTATTGAGTAATGGGCACATTTGACCACACATGGTCAATAAGTGTGTTTTGCACATGGCTTGTGTTGTTCAAAAGAAAGCGGAGGTTGTATTTGCACATGTAGTTTTCCAATTCTTTTGTTCTAGCATTATTTTGTAGCATGTCAATATTGAAGTCTCCTACAAGCAAAATGGGTCCGCTCAGATGGAAATGACCTAATGCATTGGAAATAACATTTAGTATGTTGGAGAATGTTGCATGGGGAGCAGCATACATATTCAGTATTGCAATTTATGTTCCATGGAAAAATAAATTTGCAAGCACCATCTCAACATTATTTTCTTCGAAATGTATATGGTGCAAAATTGGTACATGTTTTTTCACCAATATCATCACCCCATGTGTAATGTAACTTGATATGAAATTGTGATTTGGAAATTGTTTGTTTTGCATGCATAATGCCATGTATGTTTCCTGTAAGCACAGAATATCGGATTGCATTGTCTCATAGTCATTGAGTATAACATCCATGTGTGCATGTAAGTTGTGTGTCTTAAGCGAGAGAATTGATACAGATGACTTTGTTTGTATGGATTGGTAATCATATTGCAGTTTCCATTTTGCAGTAGTCCTGAGGCGATCCATTTCAATATCAAATTTTTGTTTGACTTTGAAGTTATATTTTGTAAGAGGACTTAGTAAATACAAGGAGTCAATGCTTCTAACATGAGACAATGTTGTGTATACAAGTCCATGTATCCGAATTCTAGTAGGTCAAAATGAAACATTATCAAGTGTTAGTCCTTGCGATCTGTGGACTATACGTGCACATGCAAGTTTAATTGGAAACTGTTTTCGAATCTTCAGTCGACCTGTCTTTGTTGATGTCGATATTGGCTTTGATATTCGCAAAATAGGTGTCCAATCGCTTGCAGTGTTTGAATTATATAGATAATCCAACTTGCTTGCTTGTCTCTTGCCTATATGCGGTTCATGGAACTTAATCCAAAGGACATCAAATTTTTCTATTTTCGTATAGCCATTGAGTATTCCATCTGCACCATTTACCAAGCCATCATGTGAATCATATTTGCAGGCATATATTTCAACCAACATTTCTAATTTCAGGACAAACTGCAAAGGTAAAGTGGTTGTATGTTCATGGTGTGGCACATTTCCATGGTTGTCTTCTTCCAGGTCAATTGAATTGATGATGATATCATCGCCATGCATGAGCGATGACATGTTCTTGTTATGCATTGCAACATCCTTATTTGTGTAGAACAAGTAAGGGAACGTTGGGTCTGTTGGTGCAGGTCGCAAGCACCTCGAATTGATATATGTTAAGTCATCATATGTTTGGTTGTTTGTCCACATTCTATTCAGAATTGCAATAAATGTTCCATATGTCTGGCGCATTGTAGTATGAAATTCAAAGAATTTAATATTGTCTCTCTAGAATTCATGTGTCATTGTTTACATGTTAACCCTAGGTTGTTCAAATATCAAATAATCATGGAGCAGTTATGCCTGGTAAAGATCCCCACAGAATATCATGTCAATGTTTCCAAAGTATTTCGTGTGCACATGTTTTATTCTTCTTAGTCAGTTGTCAATAGAATACAAGAAGCGACTTCCAATCAAAGATGCTTCATCCATAAAGACAAGTTGGAGTTCGTCATAAATCTTAGACAATGTATCTAACATTTCCTTGCTAAGTGGAAGAAACTGTGACTTGTTAAAAGGAATTAAAAATACAGAGTGGACTGTTGTTCCACCTGCATTCTATGCAGCTTTTCCTGTGTATGCAACTATTAGGCCCTTTGGTTTCATAGGATCAGAGGAATTGTTTGAATCCTAGATTTGTATAAGCATTTGGAACAGTGATTTCATTGTGAATGTCTTGTCTATTCCTGCTCTGCCTGTAAGGAACAAGTGCACAGGAGTGTCCATGTTCAAGCATTTTTTAAGCATAATGTCATTTAGAATTGTTTGTTGTTCTCAATTCAACAAACGTATTATTCTGTGGTATTCATTATTTTCAGTAAGGAAACGATGGTTTGTGACTTGAAAACCAAGATTGATACGTTTTTCACTGCCACGTACTTGAGGATGAGGCAAATCCACTTGCAAGTCATAGGACTCGCAGGGAGTTCTGGTTGTTTTTCGGTTTGTGAATGTCTCATCAAGAGTGTCAGGGTTTTCTAGCTCATTAACTGCAATTTCTAGATCACCCCATGTTGGATTAACATTGTAAGTAAATCTGGCTTCATTGATTTTCACTATAGTCTCGGAGGCAACATACGCAGCTTATCATGTGGAGAAGTTATGTTTTAATGTCTCTTCGTTTTCATCAAACGAAATGTATAGCAACAGTATTTCTCTACAATAGTTTTCATAGTCAGAATGTTTATTGTATTTGACAAACCATATCACAGAGGGTTTTTTTCTTTTTGATATGGGCGCACCAGTTTTTTTGTAATGCGATACGAATTTTTCTAAGAAGATATGTCTAATAGGAGATGGATGCTGGAGGTAATAATCAATAATAGAAAGACATAGCACGTCTTCTGAATTGTCAGGCTCTTGTTCTAGAAAAAATGGTGGTTTAAGCACAAATATATGTTTATCAAGTGGAGATGTGTTTATGAAGATTAAGCAATGTATTTTCAAGCGTACGTATCATTTGTATGGCATCAATATGACTTATTTCATGTTCTTTGTGTATTCTTCTGAATGCACTTGTCATAGATTTGTCAACCTTTGTCATATACGAGGTATAGTATGATGTTGCAGCATATGCATTGAGGATGTACTGTGTGTTTGTATTTGCATTCCACATAACTGGCATGTCCTTGGAGAAATTGTTGTTCCAAATATGGGAAAGTTTTCATTTAAGGAAAACTGTTGGTTGTTTAAGCATACATTGTATGGCTTGGATGTACTCATCCTCTGATAGATTTAGCTATGTCAGGAAGTCATCGAAGCTCATCAACTCATCAAACTCTCCTTGTTCTAGAAATGCGGACAAGGATTTAGATTTCTCAGCAACAACATTGTCCTCTAAACTAAGTGGCTCTATGATTCTTGTTTCTCTCATTAGCGGCACGGGAAAGTTGTATCTGCAATGCGATTTTTTTTCGTTTTCTACAACTTCTTGTATGATAATGTCTATGAACTTTGGCAAGTTATGGATCCAAATGATCTGTGTTGCATGTTATGTATTTGTCCACAAATTGCTCAATCTGTAAATTGTTGTCAACTCCTTAGACTAGTGCACCCTCTATCCACAATAGTGTGTGGTCATGTTCATTCCCCCTATTCTGGAATTCAGTCACAAAAAAGTAGTCTGATATTTTTCCGAAAAAATGTTTCATCATGGCATATCAATTGTATCAAAGCATTTATTCTATGTCTATAGTAGCGAGTACTTGTCATTGGGTCTTTTCTTATGAGGTAGTCAATGTCATTATTTTCCACTGTATCGGTTTGTTTTTTACGTTTCTTGTTCCCATGCAAGTTAGATACAACAACCACCAATGGATCCCAGCAATGCTTTTCACTTGCAAATGTGATGAAAAATGTTTGCGAGCCCAATTGTCGGATCATTGCAAAAATAGTTTTCTTGTTTTGTTGCAAATAGTTAGGAGAAATACAAATGTTTTTGAAATCTATGTATCCAATATCATGTTTCATAATTTTTTCTAGGTTTACTTTGTACTTGACATCCTTGGCCAACAAATTTCTTCCTTGTAACTAGCCTTTTCTTATTCGGACCCACATGCAAGACAAAACTTGGTCTATTATAATGTGCATTGTTTTAAAAAATAAATTTGTTATGTGACAGGAGAAGTCACTGCTTGAATGTAGCAGCTCCCATCGAACTATTTTATGATAATTGAATCATTCTGTAATGTCAGCGGTACATGGATCTCCATAGAAGAGTGTTGGGAAGTTCATTTCCTCAATGAATCTGTCCTTGAATATTCCAAGTGGACGTTGCCCCTCAGTAGATGCAATTTTGACAATCTTGTCTTGCAAGTCATGAATGCACTGTGAATCAGTGAATCCATACATCAATGTCTCGGCAAGTGTTTCATTCTCCGATTCATCACTTGTATCAAATTCACTAGCATTTTCGAGAGTCTCTGCATAGTTTTCATCCTCTTCTCCAAGAACATTGTTCCAGGTCTCATTTATACAAATGTTATGTGCTTTGTACAGGGCCCTGGAACATAATTCCTTTAATTCTTTCATAATAGCATGCACATGCACTTTGCCTATCTGATACACATTTTTGTATTGCAAGCGTCTTTTGAGAGCCACAACAATTTTCAATGTATCACTAATGAATTGTGGCAAGGCTTTTTGCACAACATCTCGTTGAACAGGCACATTAATAATTGATCATGTTAAGCCCATCTGGGGTCGTTTATATCCCCAGGGCCTGATTTGTGCAAATGCAATTCACAGAGACACAATTCTCTCTTCAAGTTTCCTAAGTGCACTTAAATCTGGTAGTGGTGTATTACATATTATTTGGTTAGGGGTTTCAAATTGTGGTAGTTTTCCATTTTCAAGTCACTGTTTGCATGGAAGACAAATTTTTCCACTGGAAAATGAAAGACTTATTGTTTTTTGACAAATTCAATGGATCGCAAATTGCACATGCAATGGAAGGAGTGTCTTTTATTTGTTTCATGTGGGTTTGTCTTGCATCTTTATTTCGCAGGGAAGTATGGGTAGAAAGTGTTTGTTGGTTTTCATTGGTAGCAGTGCACAGTGTTTCTTCTAGCCCACCAAATGTGATTGTTTCCTCTAGGACAGTTGCATGACCATTGTGGGATATATGACCATACTTGTCTCTATTGTGTTGTGCACGAACAAATTTGTTTAGATTGTGTTATGTCAGTTTCTCTCTAAAAGGAAGCATAGAAATGTATTTTTTTCTCTCGCGCATGACCTTTTTCAAGTTGTGGTAACTTAGTGTACATTTCTTGTTCAAGGGAAGGATGACCTAATGGAAGTTGGGATGAATTTCACTCTGATTAAATAGCATGCGATGTTTATGCACATTCGATGTGGTTTGGATGGCAGTGACACTGGACACTGGAACGTCAATATTCCCTATACCACCAATGTTTTTTTCTCTCTTACGTATGAACTTTTTCAGGTTGTGATAACTTAGTCTACGTTTTTTGTTTAATACCTATATGGCCTAATCACAACTGGGACGAATTCCACACATGATTTTTTTCAAGTTCTGATAACTTAGTCTACGTTTTTTGTTTAAGCCATGTATGGCCTTATCGCAACTGGGAGGAGTTTTATTCTCATTAAACAACATGCCACACGTATGCAGATTCGATGTTGTTTGGGTGGCATGGACATTGAAACCTGAACCAATGATATGTCAAAGCAAAGGTTGATAATGGATATGTGTCGTATATATTTTCAACAAGAGGATGTCAATTGTTCGATCATAATTTGAATCAATAGACTAGGAATGGACAGTGCCATCTCGCAAGGCCGACTAGACCTGGATATTTACTCTGAATATGATAGATGTCCATTGCAAACAGAATCTGCAACCCTCCACATTTCCTTTTTCATATCGAAGCGCCAAGTTTACAAGGTATTTTTTCCAACTTGCAATTGTCGGCACATTTTCTAGGAGATATGGCGAAAGGTGTTGATGCAAGCAACTAAAATCCTCTTGGTTTTCGCCTATAATTACATTGCAAAAGGATTGTACAGTGTAAAGCCGCAACAACTACACATCGAACTCTGTTGCTACCAAACAACAAATTGCATTGAGCAGACTATCTCCACATCTAGATACAACAGTTGTCGCTAGTTGCAAACCATGGCAGTCTATGCGATGCATAATCTATTGCCACTGCGATTCAAAGTCTTTGCAAATGAGGGACAAGTAAATATGAGGTCCCCCAAGATTTCATATGGACAATTTTCTGTACTGCAGTGGTTCATAATGACCACTAACAACATTGGCATCATGGAACAAGATGCAATATGGATTGTTAGATGCAGTTTTGTTGAATAGTAGATATCTTGTTTTTCTTGTCAATGACAATATTCCAATTGATATATTGAGCCAATTAGACAACCACCGTATACAAAATGTATCTCCCCAAAGTCCCCTCTCATGTGCAGGCAAAATTGGAGATGCAGACAACCGCAACTTTGAAAAATATGTAGCGACATCATGTATTCCATGCAACTGCCGAAGAAAATTAGATTCCACTTCATATTCATACAACTCCAATGCCTCAGTGTCACCATTTTTTAAAAATCCCAAGAAATAATCTATCAATACATTGTGTAGGTCAGTCGAGGAATAACGGAAATGTAGTAGAACCTGAAATGCATCGGAAAGGAAATCCCCTACAGTATATGAGAATGCATCCAATCTAAAAATCCCATTGCTATGCAACACCTCGTCAATGTTGTCATGTATAATGGAGTGTGTATATATTTCATACAACTCAACATCTATTAATTGTTTCATCATTTGAACTGTGATTTTGAAGTTGTTTCTTAGCTACTTTCAGTTTGTATGAAAATAGAGAGGAGGAGGAAAAAAGAATAAAACGAAAAAAAAGGAAAAAAGTAAAAATAGAAAACTATGAGCACGAAACTGTGTATGAATCTTGGTATGTATCCTTCAGCCTTCTTCTTGTCAAATTCAATCCCCCCTAGTTGCCACAACAAATGACAAGAAAGAAAACCTACGCTAAAAAGTGAACCAAATAGAAGAAACAACGCAAATAAATAAGACTATAAATTTGTTGAGCACAAAGACTAATTTGAACCTATTCATGGTGTGCATCCTACAAGCTTCTCAGAGGCAGAAAAAGTTCTACAAAATAGAAAGGATGGGACAAAGCCAACAGGTTGATGCAGGAGCATCGCTCCATGTCAGCAATGTGCCATCTAGCCATCACATTCAGCGTGAATTCAATGGAGGAGAGAGGCGTCAGCCCTCATTTAAAAAAATTGAATTTTGATTTAAATGTTTGTAAGCCTGCATATCTAGATCCGATTCAGACTAGACAACCATTAAATGTAATTCATTTTAATTTAATGAGAGTAGGTAGCTTGGAGGGAAAGGCTCGATGAGCCCCTCTTTGGAAGAAAATAGATCTTTGTATCTAGGAGGCATTGTTTTTTGAGAATAGAGAGAAGAGAGAAGATCCAAGACTCTATTGCAGTATGAGATTTTGTACACATTGTAAATAGGCATTCAGATTAATATAAAGAGCATTTTTTCCTTCATAAGAATCTTTGTGTGTTTGTGTGTATATGAATGAAAGTCTTTTATGTGTTTATATGCATATGATGTATATGTATGTTAGGTTCCAATTGCAGGGATAGATAGAATTTATCTTTCCGAGTTTCTTTGATTTCAGTTTGGGTTCTTTATGGATTCATGCAAGGGGTTGCATGGCAAAGTATTGAATACTCTGTGAGCCAGTGCAAGAGTGCACATCTGATTTCTGTGGAATTCAGGCAAGAATGTGTCAGGAGGGCGCACCAGAGGAATCATAAGCTCAAGGGAGAAGCCTCAAGGCTACTTAACACTTTGTAGGTGAGACTGTGCAGAGGAGGGCATAGATAGAAAATAGAATTACTTAGGATTTTGTAAGAGCTCTGTTAGGTGGGCATTGAGTGAGTGCAAAGAGTGCACAAGAAGAACTCAATTTCGAGTTCAGATACAAGGGAAGTGTCCAGGAGAAAGACACTTACAGATTTGTTGAACACTTTGTTGGCTCAGCAAGGTTTTCTTGAGTAAGAGGTTTCTAGGAGGGCACCAAAATTCCCCTTTGAAGGGAGAGATAAGGGCTAAGTCCCTTAGATATTTGAGCAAGTAAAGCTCAGGAGGAATAATGCCTTTTGCACACAAATTTCCAACAGAAAGGACAGAAGAGGCCGAGACACTTCGAGGTCCAAGCCACAAACAAATATTAGGAAGGATAGCATAACAGTGTGCGAGGATCCTGCAAGGAGTTGCAGATATCAAGAAACCTTTAGAGGTTTCAGAGTGAGAAAATCTCAAGAAGGATAGCATTTCCATAATGCAGACGAGACCCAAGGTTGCAAAGGCTCGAAGGAGAAGGCCGAGACCTTCGAAACATTTGAAATCTTCCAAGTTAGGGAATAAATCCAAAGCTCAGGAGGAGGAGCACAACAGTCATCAGATCAGCTGCAAGAGAAGAAGATCTAGACCGTCGAATCCACATCCAGACACCCAGGAGAGAGCACAGGAAAAAGAGCAGATCTGAAATGTCGGATATGGCATGTGGACCAACAACCGTTGGATCCGGAGGAAGGTGCGCGAGGGTTAAACCCTTCGATAGTGAACATGAGAGTGGACTTTGTGAAATCTCGAAATCATCACAGTCGCCCATCAGAAGGGACGCGTGGAAGCCAATCAACATTTAGCTGACTCGCACATCGAGGAAGTCAAAGGGCAGAGTGCCAAGAACTCACGAAACATGAATTCACGACATCAAATATGAGTTGTTAATCGAGCCAGGTTGTGGGCCATTGATCGGAAGCATCGGCATATCGGATCTTCGGGAGTCAGAGGTGTGGAAGAGTTACAACTCGAGAATTCACGAGTTGTGAAATCCCAACGCCATCTGGACCGTCGGATCATGGAGGAACTGGGACCTTTGATCTAAAGCATCGGGGGTTCGGTCATTGAGAAAAGAGGAAGATTTGCACCGCAACTTCATAAATCGAGAAATCCTGACGCACTTAGGAATCAGGCCCCAGGACTTGACTGAGGTCATATGGTGGACGCATAAAGGGAGGAGCTGAGGACTCGTCAGCCCATTTAATGTTTCGGGACTCGAAGGAGTCGGGGAACTTAACATCAGGATTCGATATCGCGAAACGCGACGTGCCCTTTGGGGTTAAGGGCATGGTCACATGGAGTGGCGGTTCACGCCTAGTGTTGTTCGTACAGGCATAAATTCTAAAGAGGACATGTGGATATATTTGCTTGAAGGTTCCAGCGGGAACTAAAGGAGTTTCTTCAGCTTAGAGGAATTGAAGAACGATTCTTGACTGGGAGGTCAACGGATCCTGTCGAGGCAGAGGTAGGGTGTCTGCTTCAAGTGGTATCTGAGCTTAGGATTTGTCTATGTCATAGGAAAAGGTAAGGAGATGAAGGAGATAGTTTGATACCATCAAGTGGTATCAGAGCATAGAATTTGTTTGCAGATCGTAGGCAAAGGTGAAGGAAGAGAAGGATATAGTATGATACCGTCAAGTGGTATCAGAGTAGAATTTTGTCTGTATATTTCAGGCGAAGGAGATAGAGGAGATATTGCATAGAATTGATTTTTTTAGGTAGTAGGTAGAGGAAGAATATGGCTATCAAATTCCATGGACATGGTCCAAGAGAATACTGCCAGCAGAAAAGCAAGGTTGAGATAGATGAAGAGCTCAGCGAGATAAGAGCACAGATGGAGAAGCTTGCATTTAAGATGAAACAAGATGCAAAGGTGCATTGGGTGTAGAAATGGTCCATGAAGAAGAAGGTGAAGTGGCCAGTCAAGAAATTTTTGGCCAGAGGACAACAAAGGTTGTTGAGAATGTAGTTGAGGTATGTTAAAATCCCCTGAGGTGAAGAGGAGATGGTTCATATTTGTAAGCCAGAAGTTGGGAGAAATCTCGGTGATGATGAGGAGAAGGGATCAGGGAAGGATCTCAGAAACTGTCAGGTGAGCAGTGAAGAAAGTTCATATTGCAAGGTGGGAAATGAGATGGGATCATTGGATGATCTCATAGACTTCCAGGTGGGCAGGGAAGAATCACCAGATTTCCAGGTGGGAAAGGGAGAGGAGATGAGATTGTATGATAGTATCATGAACGTAGAGGTGAGTTTGGATCAACAAGGAATGCTGACAGAGGAGGATCAAAAATACATTATGATCATTAGGGGAATTGAGGTATTCCTTCCACATAGCCCAGATGAGGTCAGCACATGTGTTGCAGATGCAACAATAGAAGAAGGATAGCCAGTAGTGACCATAATAGAGGAAGAAGAGGAGAACATGGAGTGGACACTGATGTTTTCCCCAACAGAAGGAGCAGAGCATTCAGCGTAATTTCTCAAAATTTTCAACCAGGAAGTTGAACAGGGGACAACTGCAGTACTTGAGCCTGCAGAAGAAGAGGAAGCAGACAGCATGGACTTTGTTGATCTATATGAAGAACTGGAATCCCTAGAGAGAACGATGATGGTGAAAATATTGCACATCCAACAAGCTAAGTTGGAGACAGATGGAGGAGCATACCAGCCTGGGGAGAATTTGGAAGAAGTTGGACTTGAACCAACGCAAGAAGAGATGGAAAAATAAAAGTTGTCAGAAGGAGAAGTTGAGCAGCATCTCAGTGACGAGACTGTAGATCTGGAGTCTACATCAGAGTGGAAAGATAATGCCACAGAATAAGAAAATAGCAAGGGGGATCAAGATGATCCAAACATTGATAAAGAGGAGCTGCAACATAACAGGAAGCATAAAGAGAACCAACCATTGGAGCAGCTGAAAGAGGTAATTGAGGGGATAAGAAGTTTGATTTCAAGGTCAGCGCAAGAATATGTTAGGAGAAAGAAGATGAGTAGAAGGAAGTCTGCCATAGCAACAGGGAAGAAGCAGCAGCAACAACAAAGGAGTGGAGCATATGGACAACTCCAGAGAACAGTTTGGGATCCAGGTGGATTTCAACAGAGCTGGAAAGCTCATGAGCAGGAGCTCATGAATTTTTAGCAGTAGTGGAGTATGATGCAAGAGCATCGCTCCACGTCAGCTATGTGCTAGCCAGCCAACACATTCAATGCGCATTCAATGGAGGAGAGAGGCATCAACCCTCATTTAAAAAAATTGAATCTTGATTTAAATTTTTGTAAGGCTGCATATCTAGATCCGATTCGGACTAGACAACCATTAAATGTAATTCATTGTAATTTAATGAGAGTAGGTAGATTGGAGGGAAAGGCTCAATGAGCCCCTCTTTTGAAGAAAAGAGATCTTTGTATCTAGGAGGCATTAGTTTTTTAGATTAGAGAGAAGAGAGGAGAGTTGAAACTCTATTGTAGTCTGAGATTTTGTACACATTGTAAATAGGCATTCAGATTAATATAAAGAGCAGTTTTTCCTGCATAAGAATCTTTTTGTGTTTGTGTGTATTTGAATGAAAGTCTTTTATGTGTTTATATACATATGTTGTAGATGTATGTTAGGTTCCAACTGGAGGGATAGATAGAATTTATATGTCTGAGTTTCTTTGATTTCAATCTGGGTTCTTTGTGGCTTCATGCAAGGGGTTGCATGACAGAGTGTTGAATACTCTGTGATCCACTGCAAGAGTGCACATCTGAGTTCTATGGAATTCAAGCAAGAACCTGCTAGGAGGGCGCACTAGAGGAATCATAATATCAAGGGAGAAGCCTCAAGTTTACTGAACACCTTGGACGTGAGATTGTGCAGAGGAGGGCACAGAGAGAAAACATAATTACTGAGGATTATGTAAGAGCTATGCCAAGTGGGCATTGAGTGAGTGCAAAGAGTGCACAAGAAGAACTCTATTTTGAGTTCAGAGACAAGGGAAGTTTCCAGGAGAAAGGCACTTACAGAGTTTTTGAACACTCTGTTGGCTCAACAAGGTTTGGTTGAGTAGGAGGTTTCTAGGAGGGCACCAAAATTCCCCTTTGAAGGGAGAGACAAGGGTTGAGTCCCTTAGATATTTGAGCAAGTAAAGCTCAGGAGGAATAGTGCCTTTTGAGCACAAAGTTCCAACAGAAAGGATCAGAAGAGGCTGAGACACTTCGAGGTCCAAGCCACAGACAAATCTCAGGAAGGATAGCACAACAATGTGCGAGGATCCTGCAAGGAGTTGTAGAGATCGAGAAACCTTTAGAAGTTTCAGAGTGAGAAAAGATGAGGAAGGATAGTGTTTCCAAAACGCAGACGAGACCCAAGGTTGCAAGGGCTCGAAGGAAAAGGCCGAGACCTTAGAAACATTTGAAACATTCCAAGTTAGGGAAGAAATCAAAAGCTCAGGAGGAGGAGTAGAACAGTCGTCAGATTAGCTGCAAGAGAAGAATATCTAGACCGTTGAATCCACGTCCAGACACCTAGGAGAGAGCATAGGAAGAAGAACAGATCAAAATTTTCAGATCTGGCCTATGGACCAACAATCGTTGGATCCAGAGGAAGGTGTGTGAGGGTTAAACCCTTCGATAGTGCACAGGAGAGTGGACTTTGTGAAGTCCCGAAATCATCACAGTCGTCCATAAGAAGGAACGCATGGCATTCGATTAGCATTTCGTTGACTTGCACATCAGGGAAGTCAAAGGGAAGAGTGCCAAGAACTCACAAAACATGAATTCACGACTTTAAATCTGAGTCGTTGATCGAGCCAGGTTTTGGGCCATCGATCGGAAGCATCGGCATATCGGATCTTCGGGAGTCGAAGGTGTGCAAGAGTTACAACTCGAGGATTCGTGAGTTGCGAAATCTCAATGCCATCTGGACCATCGGATCGTGGAGGAACTGGAACCATTGATCTGAAGCATCGGGGGTTCGGTCATCAGGAAAAGAGGAATAGTTGAATCGCAAATTCATAAGTCACGAAATCCCAACACACTTAGGATCGAGTCCCCAGGACTTGACTGAAATCATATGGTGGATGCATAAAGGGAGGAGTTGAGGACTCGTTAGCCCATTTCGGGGTTTGGGACTTGAAGGAGTCAGGGAAATTAACATCAGGATTCCCGATATCGTAAAACGCAACGCGCCCTTTGGGGTTAAGGGTGTGGTCAGGCTAGAAGTCATGTGGAGTGGAGGTTCGCACCTAGTGTTGTTCGCATGAGCGTAACTTCTAAAGAGGACCTATGGATATATTTGTGTGAAGGTTCCAACGGGAACTAAAGGAGACGCTTCGACTCAGGGGAATTGAAGAATGATCCTTGACCAAGAGGTCAGCTGACCCTGTCAAGGTAGAGGTAGGGGGTCTATGTCACAGGTGGATGCAGTTTTTTGACCCAGAGATTAAAATCATTTCCTGCCTCTACAGCCCGACAGATGGTCCCCCCTTGTGACAGCTCTAAATTCCTTTTCTAAACCCCTTTACATTGCAATTTTTGAAATATCTATGACACAATATGTAGGACATGGCAGTCGACATATGAAGACGCATGTTTTCCAGGAACATAAAATAAGAGCACACAGAAAGATGTTCTGAAACATAATTTCGAGGCAAGGACTCCTACCATTGAAATAGCTTGTCTGCAAGGTGCAAAACACCAAGTAGAAAAAAAGGAACAGCAACGAAACAATGGCACGTAAACTTACCTGTCAACGAGGGATGAAAAGAGATCAACCACAAAACTTGCAAACCACAACAAGTCCAACAACTTGCAAAGTTGAAGAACAACAAACCAGTGAACAAGCAACTACAACTGCAAGACCTCAACTTTGTACAGTTGAATCAAACAAGAACAAGAAGCATGGAATGAACCAACGAACAAGCATCAACCACCGACCCAATGATGTCGGTGGGGAACAATTTTTCACAATTTCACTGCAAACAACACCATCAAAAAATATGGAACGAAATTGTACAATAAACATTTAAGGTTGCGAGACCTGTGAGGTAAACACCTAAGACTGTTAGAACCGTCGAAGGGCGTCTTCCTATGCAAACACTTAAGAAAGCCTACAGCGTGGCAGACCTGTTTACGTACACAACAATGAAAAAGACTCTCGAAGCACGCCAGAATAAAGAAAAAATGACATATAGTAATATGCTAGAGAATATAATTTAGCTAGCAGAAAATGCTAAGACAAACATTCAAACTAATGCTAGCATTAATCCACCTTCAAGCAATACAGAGGAAAAATATATGATTCAAAAAGACTGTATACGATCAAAAAGTTTGGATATGTTAACATATAAAACATTGGGAATAGTGAAGCCGGCAATAACACCTCCAATCTGTTATCCAATCAAATCATTACATATACGGTACTTTTTATTATATAAAAAAAACCAATGTGTTTAGTTCCCTAGCTCCAACAATAGATATTATGCAAATATTTGTGGTCAAAGAACAAACTAATATGAAGTCAACAAATTATTGATATCTATAGTCCCTCTATGCCTACGACAGGGACTAATAAGTAGACTATTTCACACTATATATAAAAATCACCTTCTTTTAAGTATGATTATTTGTTTAAATGTTCATTCTATAAAAGAAAAATGTTTACTAGGAGTTAATTAGTGTGAATAAGTTGTTTTTTCAAGGATAATTAAGGTGTAATAACCCATCTTATGATGTCACAAATTATTCTTATTGATGTAGCAATATATGTGTTTTTTCTTAGTGACGATTTTCGTCAAACACTTAGACTATAGGCCCCTTTTTTCACAGTAGAACACCCTTATTTGTTGTTGTGGTATTTCTAGATGGTTTCTCAAGTGTTTTGGGTGGTTTGCATAGGATTTATGTGTACCAAGCGTTCCATCCAAAACAATAAATATATGAACAACGATGCATATAAATTGATCACTACTAACAACTGATATTACATAGAAAACAATATCAAAAAAATAACTTATTTATTATTACTTCCAACTAAGCAATGACACTACATTGACACACCAGTCTACCACTCACAATTTGCTTAAGAGATAGCTTGTTGCAGTTGGAATAACAAATAAAAGTAGAGTGGAAATAACAACAATGGATGATTGTTGTAATGTCACCTCTGCTCCAACAATACGCCCTCAGTAACAGCCACAAACCCAACCAACAGAATCGCTGCCCAACTGAGGAAAACTGGCCACAATAGAAACTAAATCAGCCCTCTAGCAAAGAACTCTCCCAACAGTATGGGTAACTCGACCAGCAAGAGAGAAACGTTTCCCAGTCTCAAGGAGATGTGCCTAGAATGTGCATACTCAGCCAACAATTAATAACTCGGACTCCACTACACTCAAATCGGCCTCCAGTAAAAGAATACGACCTCCAAGAAGGAAACTTGGTCTCCTTACAATAGAACTCAACCTCACAATACCCAAATCGACCTCCTATAATATGGTTCAACCCATTCAAGAAATATTGGCCCCCACACTAGCAAACTTGACCCAAAATGATAAATAATCAACCGCCAATTGAGAACTCAGCCACAAACAAATAACTTAGCCATCGAATGAGAAATCTCAGCCACAATAAGATAAACTATGTCACAAATGAAGACGAGTGAAAAGATATGAATAATCTTCTCTTTATGACTAGCTAAGGTGGATGGTTTCACCACTGAAACCAATATCTGTCTCTAGGGTTTTTTGTCCCAAGATCCAAAAGCCACAAGAGCTCTCTCAATTTCATTTTTAGAAAAATAACAATTGCATAATGAGAGAGGGAGCCCTCATTCTCCTTTTCTTTCCTCGTTGACCCTTTTCAAACCCTTTTGCCCTTTTAATAAGGTAAAGTGACTTTATAAACTCAAGTCATTTAAAAAACCCTTTTTAATTATTTACTCAATGTCACTTTTGAAATATAACCCGTTCTAACCAAGTTACACCAAATAATCACCTTGACCCCCTTTTCTTTGTTTTTTATAGCCTACGGAAGTCATCTAGGCTATTACACCATCCACCTAGAGTGATCACTTGAAAGGGACATCACAATCCTCCCTTCCCAAGATTGTTTTCCCTCAAGCAAACACAAACTAGGTTGCTGCAAAATTTTCTCACTCTCCCATGTGGCATACCCTACCGGCCAATCCCTCCACCTGACACGGTATTCCCTAATCACTCTACTCCTCAATATCCTTCCCCGGACATCCAAAACCTCCTCGAGAGTCAATATTATTTGTCCCCTCTCACCTAGTGGCAGTAACTCATTGGAAGTGGTAACTTGTGCCCCCCACGCCTTCTTGAGGCATGACACATGGAAAAAACTACGAATCTGGCTACCCTCTGGAAACTCCATATCATAAGCTACCTCTCCAACTCTTCAAGTCACCATGTAGGGACCATCGAGGTGTGACCTCATCCTCTTAGTTCCACCTCTCCTCAATGGAAATAGTCTGTGTAGTTGCACCCTCAAGAAAACCATGTTTCCAATATCGAAACTGTGCTCCACCTTGTGCCTATCTGCATACCTCGTTTGTTGATCCTGGGTGGTCTACAAGCTATCATGAGTGGTGTCGTAGAAATTCTCACCTAAATGTAGACACTATATCCATGACCTCACATAGTCACATAGATACCTCTCATCCCATTGGTTTAGCATAACTGCTTAAACATTTGTCTGAGGGTAAAAACTAATACTGGGATTCAAACCTGTTCCTACAAATCTGAGCATCTCCTTCGAACATGTGATATGAAACCAGTTGTCTCAATCATTTGCAATGACTCTGGGATGATCATGGACTCTAAACATCTCCCCCGGAGATAGCTTTGTCACCCATGTTGCCTCATACTTCGAAGAAATCAACAGGAACTGTGTGAACTCTGATAATTGGTCAATTGTTGCATGCATATATCTGCTCCCTGAACCCTCGGCAAGCTTGTGATGCAATCTATCAACATGCTCTCCCACTCTCACTTAGCAATGGGAAAATATTGCATCAACCCTTTTAGATGAGTGTTCCCCAACCTTCTCTACTGATGAATCGTACACTCCCACATATCTTCCAACACATCGTCCGCAAAGTCCCTCCATGTGAACCTCTCGCAAACCTTCATGTAAGTGGTAAATTCACTAGGGTCCCAAACTAAACTGTATGATGTGAATCATCATCTACTCATAGCACTAACCTGCAAGGTGCTAACAAAATAATCCACCTAACTACCCCTAAAAATCCAGGAAATCATAAGCTGCATAAACTCATTCAACTCCTCAAAAGACCACTCGTTGAGGAAACCAATCCTAAGAATCCCAAGAGTAAACTCTGAAAAGTGAAAAATGGCCATCTCATCGGTATCGGCTACCGAGCTATCAAACACTACAGTCCTAGGGTCCCAATATAATATCTAAGAGGAACCGTCATGATGGAATTGCACCTCTATGATCATAACCATCTAACCACCATGCTCAGAATGAACTCTCCTCCCATGGTACCCACTATCATGAACCATACTCAGTCGAGGCATCTCAATGAATTCAAAACCTGCCAATCCACGACTATACTCGATCCTGGGTATAGTGAGGGAAAAACTACCTCGTCATATAGAAAAAAACTCCACAACTCCTCTTACAACATCCCCAAAATGACACAGATCAAGCAACCCCTCAACTTTTTTGGTCATCCACCTCATCTGAAGAAATCCATTACTCATATGAATGCTAGGATCTCACCACCAAATTGAAAGTTCACCACTCCCAATAATTGTTGTTGAACCCTCTGTGAACTGATCCAATAGATTTTGGATCTCCCCCTGTGCACCATGTGCCATGATCACCAGGCCCAAATGAAAGAACTTTGTCATGGCCACAATCCCACCTATCTCATCCAACTGACTCAGGTGAACCTCCCATGTACAGTTGTATATAATGAGGGAATCAAATAACAACAATAGATGCCTATACCACTTCATGCAAGTCTGAAAAGTGACCAATGCATTGGTCAACACCAAGGGCATGACCAAGAAATCATAATGAAGTCTGGAAGCAGACTTGTGAGTATCCTTCTCCCTTTCCCTCATTTGGTGATATCCCAGATGAAGATCGATCATCAAGGGATATGTTTCTCCCTAAGGATCACCCATCCACTCATTGATCTTGGGTAACCTCAACTCAATGGTATGCTTGAGGACTCTATCGGGAAATCTCCCTGGAGGAAACGCTCCAAAACTCCAATGTACACTACCATGTGCCAATGAATACCCCTGCATATTGTTTCCTATCACTGAATAAAACTATATCATCCTATATCTTCTAGGAACTATTGTATCCATCACTCTAGTAATGTTGCATGAACCTATATCCCAGAGAATGCCCATGTCATCCATATACATGTTCACCCAATCCATGGATGCATATACTTCCTTGTTGGCGGGTCCATGAGAAATTTGCTCAACTATATCTTCCGTAGCTAAGTCGTGATCCTTTAAGGGCTCTCCAAAAGAAACAACTCATGATCCCCACAATGCAAAACAAGATCATAATCAAAACATTCTAAGTCGTGATTCTCCTCAAGTACCTGCAACTCTGAATCCTCCTCATATGGGATCATCACAAAAGGATCCTCCCTCAAGCCATGAGTGCCACTCACGCCCTCATGTGTCACGACTGCCAAAGATGATTGATTTTTTGCTTTAAATGGTGAAGAGCATGCTAAACTCAACTGGTAACAAATCTCCTCAACCTCCCTTTCCTTGTCTTCAACGAACTTGAGAGAAAGATCCCTATCCATGAACAATTGCAAGTAATATGATTTCATTTTTTCTAGTGCTTATTTGATTATGTACAATTGTGCACTAGTGATTCCACTTGCAACTCCTTTTTGTCTCTCCTCCATATGGGTTTTCTCAATAAGAGCTTCAATGAATCTATGAGCATTATCTGCCCTTTTCAACACTTATACAATTTTCTCCTTTGTGGCCAATAATTGGACCTTCAAGTCCTGCACTGTTGAAGGTCTTTCTTCATATTCATCATAGTGGCATGGGTTTTCCCACCACTAATTTTCTATTTTTTTGTCCACTATAAGAACACTCCCCTTTTCAAAACCAATTGTCTCACTAGATGATACCATGCAATCTCCAAAAGGTGTGATAGCATCATGATCAAACATTGCTTCATCAAGGAAACTCTTATCTCCACAAGGCCTATCAAAGATGGTATCTAAGTTAACATAAAAGAGACTTGTGTCCCCCATACCATCAACAACATTTGCTTCTTCTTCAACCCAAATCACAATGCCATTAATTGGTTCTTCTTTATCCCAAATCACAGTGTCATAAATTGGCTCCTCATCCCAAACCACATTGTCACTCCACTGGAATAAAATTGTATCAACACTATCTTCTTCCTTGTCTACCAAAATCTCTTTTTTGGTCTCAGGTTCTAAGGCCTCATGAGCGTCCATGTGTTCATTTGTAGGAGAATAAATATATGAAGAGTCAACATTTTCCTCATTTTTAGAAGTATCATAATATTCATAAACTAGTACCTTTTTTCCTTGGAACCTTCACCTTCTTGTCCATTGATACTTGGGGTTCATACCACTCGGGATGTTTGATGGTACAAAAATCCTTGAATGACATGGCTACATGAAATTCCTTACTAAGCACCATATTTTCCCTCAAAAAATATGTAAACTCCTCATCTATCTCTTGTTGTCTTTGATTTCATTTTTGTTGCCCCTTTGAACCATGGGCTCCATTTTTCCCTGCATTGTTTTGATTGTTTTCCATATCCAAGCTTGTATACCCTCACAATTTGAGAGGATCACAAGATCTAATACCACTATAATAACCCACTCTCTGATGTCACAAATTATTCTTACTTCTATAGAAATATATGTGTGTTTTCTGAGTGATGACTTTCATCAAACACTTAGGTTGCAGACCTCCTTTTTCACTGTAGAACACCCATGTTTGTTGTTCTGGTATTTCTAGATGGTTTCTTTTTTTTTGGATGGTTTTTGTGGAGGGACATGTGTTCCATCTCCAGATCAATCAGGATGACCTGTTTCAAAAGGCATTTATCATCATAGACAAAATCCCAAAAAAATAGGAAATTGTCAGGCTTTTGTTGGAATATTTTGTAACAAGACTCCTAAATGGAGGAGGATTCTATGTAACTCTATGGTTTCTAACTCCTTAGGGTAGATAGATATTATTCACTATAAATGAAAGGGTTTTTTATGATAAAGGGGTTGGATTCATGATCCAAGAGGGGAGAGAGTTGGAGGAGTAGTTTTAGTTGTTCATTTGTAAGCTTGAGGGCCTATTTGTAATGACATTTTCTGCCATTAAAGATTCATGAGAGTTATTATCATATTGTCTTTTGTGCTTTTACATTTCTTTGTTATCTTCTTGCTTGAAAATATTGCAGGTTTTGAGGATCATATCTACCATTGATGGATGGATTCATGAACAACAGAGGATATGTTGTAGCTTTCCCATTTAATCATTATTTATTGTCAAAACAATCTTTATTTGTTTGCATAAATGATCTCTATACAATAGATGTTCTTCCTTTTTGCATATTCACCATGATTCTACTCATCATTATATATCCATTTTTTCTGATATACAGTTTGATTGCCTTTGATATGTAGGATGTCATGACTCCTTTGCCAATGGAATGCCTCTACAGACAATTTGTTTCCCTCTCCCTTTCTTTCCCAGTCTTGTTGATCCACCTACTCAACCATTTTAATCCATTTATATTATGATGGGTACTGGGATTGCACTTACAACAGTGTAAGTGTGACTCTAGTGCTAACATTTTTGGCGTCGTTGTTGGTGACGACAATGAAGACACCTTCCCTGGGTGAACTATGATGATTAGATCTAGCTTTGGACAGTGAACTCAAGATAGACACTTTTAGACTGCTTATCTTTCACCATGGCGACTCCACTGTTCATATATCTATTGGTGAGTTCATTGTTTAGATATCTATTGGCAACTCCATTGTTTTGAAATGGATAAGATCCTAGCTCAGAGGTATTCTTTCTATGATTTTTCAAAGATAGTCGGTTTTCCAAATCCAGTGCTTAGTAGAGATGAATGGGAAGGTTGTCTTCCCATATTTAGAGGAGAATATTGGGAAGTACCAACTGAACACTTGCTAGATTTCCATGATTTTATTCATAGATTTTGTATCGTGCATGAGGATGTTCATATCAAGCTTTCAGACACTCATTAGAGGGAATAGCTCGTGATTGGTGTCGATCTCTTCCAGTTATCAATATCAACTCTTTGACATGTTTTCATGTTGCTTTTAATTTTTTTGTGAGTATTTTTATGTTGAACATCTTTATGAAAAAAGTTGTGATGAGTTTTCTTTACTTTGTAAAGACTTTGTTTGTCACGGAAAGCATACTTGTGATGAAGAATTTTCCATAGAAGAAAGTAATTTTCATGATGATCAATAGGTTTTGAATGATATTCCTTCACAAGAAAATGGACTAGAAGTAGATAGACTTGTCTCTTGTTTCTGATACACTACTTGTTAACATCTCTCATTTTGAGCTTGATTATTACAAATGTAAATATGAGCTAGTCCCATCTATAGATCTTGAGATCCCATTTCATATTCACCCATATTCATTGGAAATTGGTGAAAAGAGTGGAAATATATTGCAACAGTTTTCAAGCCATCCCATGCTTGAATCAACTAAGGAGGAATTCATTGATGAGCCACAACAAGTTTTGTATGGATTTCAATATCTTGTTGCTATCTATATGGAGATGTTTTGCAAATATCTTTTCAGTTGTTGTCATCATAAAAACAAAGTTCCTAGATTGTAAGTATGATTTTTCAAGGAAGTATGTGTGGTTGTCATTATGTATCTATTGTTACTTAGTGCTCAATTTCTGAGATGAGGATGAAGATTATTCAGTCACAAAGTTACTTGTATGGTTACTTAGGAAATTTGTGTATATTTGAAAGTTCAGTTTTTTAGCAGTTAGGAGTAGGAAGGTATATAACTAAGTTTGCCATGAAAGCATTTGGATTTCAATTTGAATGCAACCTTCAATTTGCATTTGGTTTAAAGTGGTTTTTGTTTTCAGTGTGTGAATGTTCTCAGTTTTCAATAAGGAATGTGTTGAGGAAAAGATATGAAATGATCTTACTCAAACATTTTAGATATTGCTTAGCTAAAGAAAGATAGACGGGAATATCACCCTATGTTTATAGCCATCAAAATTTGTATCCTAATTCACAAGTATTGATTACAAGTGCTTAGGCTGGTTTTTTTATAAATGAAAGATTGCTGGAAAATTCATTATTTACGTAATTTTCTAAATATAACAAATGTTGAAATAAATATAGAGACAAAAGTAAAGACACCAAGTCAATAATCAAAACAGATGAGACATAAAGCAATCGTTTATTTCAATCCAATTTATCAAAAGAATCGTTCTCTTTACAAAATTCCCTAAGGAAGTTTTGGAACAAAGTCAAACTTAGATGTCCCCGATGAAAACCATACAAAAGGACTTCTGACAAAAAATAAAAAACTGAACTTTAAAAGATGGATCAACTTGCCACAGATTGTTGCCCACTCAACTCTACACAATAGCCTTTGTCAGTCATGAAATTTAATTCACAAACAGACAAGTCTACACAAACTATCAAAGATAGATCAACACCTCTGAAAAAACAAGTGTCTGAATGATGCAATTCAACCCTGAATCTTGTTGTCTATAATAGAACCATGCTATCATAAAAGATAATTAGGCTTCCTTGAATTAAAGAATGAATGAAAACTGAATTATCTCAACAAAACTCAAAGAGCATACCTTCGTATGTGTCTCCTTCTATTCTACTCTTGTTCCTCCTTTTCCTTTTGCCTTTAAGCAATTAGAATTAGTTGAAGTAGTTGAACTACTTCTTTAGTTAAGTTAACTAAAACTCAACCAACTTTTTAGTTAAGAGGGAAAAGTAATAAAATCATAATAAGGGTTTTAAATAAATAATAACTAGTAGGTGGGACCCCTTG
>ML820516.1:19380-96056 GCA_009831015.1 Picea engelmannii | reverse complement strand
AAGTTATGAATAGATTTGCAGAAGGATGTTCACAACCCCCAAAGTCACGATTTTCCCATATTATTTTTTTAAATTTTGGGATTTTATTTTTATTTTTCTACCCATGTACAATGTTATTATTAACTAGGTTATGGGTCAA
This sequence comes from Picea engelmannii, assembly GCA_009831015.1. Taxonomy (NCBI): domain Eukaryota; kingdom Viridiplantae; phylum Streptophyta; class Pinopsida; order Pinales; family Pinaceae; genus Picea; species Picea engelmannii. The sequence continues at coordinate 95,917 of ML820516.1, read as the reverse complement.
CCACACAAAGCCCTTGTCTTCATTAGGTATTTTCACATTGTAATCATAATGGTGTGATAATGGGGTTTCTTTATTTAGCATGGGTGAAATGATGGGGACCATCATTTTCTAAGGGGGGGAGGAATGATCTGAACTTTAAGGGGGTATATGGTCTAAATTCAGATACAAAAGTCATAAATTTATAAATCTAATAGATTGTCAATGTGGATCAAGGATATGCCCACCTCCTCATTAATTAATTGGGCTAACATGTTGCCCATAATGGTCAAAGAGAGTCCCACCTCTCCATTATTGTATTGGGTTTTATTTTCCACTACTTAGTTAGTTGAGTAGTTAGATCTATTATTATAATAATAGAGATGCATTTAATGAGCTCTTTCCATTATTGGATTGGGTTTTATTTTCCACTACTTAGTTAGTTGGGTAGTTGGATCTATTATACTAATAATAGAGACTCATTTAATGAGTTGTTTTTTACTTTGTCCAATGGACCATTTTGTAATGTTATATAAAGGCCTAGCAAGCCCTCTCATAATATCAAGTTACTCATTTTGGTTTATCTCATATTTTATATTGTTCGTTGTGAGATTCATTAGCTCTGAGTGATTTACTAGTAGTTAGTTTTAGAGGTGAGGCTCTTCTTTGAGCCTCACCTCCCAATTACTTCATTCACATGTTGTTTTTGTCCATGCTTTTTTGTATGCAAGATTGGCATTTCTAAGATCCTCCTCTCTCGACATTCAAGCCATCCAGATCTCAACCCCCAAGATTCGGATCACCTCTCCCTTATTTTTGCAACGTCTTTAGTGCACAACACCCTACATGAGTTCATACATATTACAAAACTAGGCTCTATAGACTTTACTCTATATATAGGTTCTCCAACCCAATATCATGCAGGCATCCCATCCCAACATAAATACATAGTCATCCCAACCCAAAAAACATAGATACATAGGAACCCCATCCCAAAACATATATACATACATAGGCACTCCAACCCAAAAACCATAGAGACATAGGCTCCCTGGCCCAAAACATGCAAGATAATTTCACAATTCATCATTTTTTGTAGCAATTTCAACCAACGGTCTCTCATTATTCGCGATTTGCACCACTTTCCTCTAGCTCCAGTTGTAATACATTTCATACTTTTTTCGATTCCCACAGCAATTCCAACCCACAAACTCTTGTTCCTCTCAACCTTCACAACCCAAGGAATTGTACCCTAGTCTCTGCAGTGCAGTCCCTCAAGTTGTGACACTGACCTTCCAGGGCTCCAACACAAGGTCGAACAGGAAGTCTCCAAGTTGTGGCTCCAGGAACTCCAGCTATGATAATGGAATCTCCAACTTTCAAAAAGTTGCAATGGCACCTCCTGCATAACATATTAACACAAATATTTTATCATAATTAACACATTAAATAAGATCACTTATTCATATGGTTGTTGCTCTATTTAATGAGCAGCCACAACAATAATTTATCTCATTGTTTTTTTCTAACACACCCTCATGATCCCAACCACCATTCCATATGAATTCTTGAGTTCCCTCTCCCTTTCCATCCTCACCCTCCAGGATTAGGAATCACCTTCACTGCTATATAGTCCCTTGGGAAATCCATCATTTTCCAAGGTGTTCTTGCGCAAGGAAAGTGCCAACTCACTGCCAAACTTTCACTGGAAATTTGTAATTGGTGGAAATCATAAGGTTACAGTTTCATAACAATAGCCTTATTCCAAAGTTTTCTAGCTTTAATAAACATCATCTCATTTTTACCACATACATATAGTCATCATGAGATATCATCATAGCAATTTTACTTATTAATTTCAAATCGGTTTTACATATAGGAAACCAATTTTCCCAAGCACGAGATTTATTCTCAAGACATTTGGATCTTGCAACAAAAGGCATCAATCTTCCTTATAGACTTACACCATTGCCATATCCAAGACCATTTTTCATGCAATTCTTCTCAACTTTCATTCAACCAAACAATTGTTAGTATCCGTGCACATTATTATATCATTGCAACATTTGCAATCAACCCATGAAGTGATTTCATAATTATATTGTTGTAAAAAATTCAATCAGTTCTAACTATTATTCACATTAAATGGAATGAAACTATCATTCCTTGCACATGAATTATCTAGCACGCCAAGATAATAATAATGCAATCGAACATTGCTAATAATTAAAACCAATGTTCCAATGCCCATGACCACATCAACACAATGCATCCTTGCATTGACTCTGGTGTTAGCACTCTTTTTTTCTTGAGCAAGTTCAAAGACAAAATTTCACTACGGGAATTTCCGATAGTGCCTCCATTAAATTTTGGTAGGAAATGTTTGGGAATCCATATGCACATTCTTGGTCGAGATCTTCAGGTTCTATTTTGGCAAAATTCAAAGTTTGACCATTTTTTTTTAAAATGGCTTTTAAATCCAATTTAGCTCCTCGACCTTTATGCAGGGTCTTTATTTATTTTTTATTAATAAATTTGCTAAAAATATTGGGCCCATAGGCCCAATCTCCAATTAGTCCACAATCTATTGAGTTGCACCCAAACGTCAAAGGTGTATAAAATTGTTCACAGATGTCGAGAGCCCTCTTTTCCATTGCAAGCGTCCAATCATTCGAGTGATAGAGGAGTGCCACCATGTTTTCTCAAAGACTTCAATCACCCTTAGAAACTCTCAGGTTGTTATGATATACATTGCAAGCTCCTTCACCCTCGTTCTAATGTTTTATCCCTTCTCTTCTATGTCCATCATCGTTACAGTTTTCACCTACATATTTCGGTATTGGTTCTTACTTTTTGCTTGAATCTTTACGTGTGTTACATCAGTTCTCAATTAGGTTTCATGGATTCCATAATTGCGCGTTGTTGTTCTTATTCCTTGGTCATAACACAATGTATATTGGTATGTATAAGCTCGGCTATGGTTATCAGATAGCTCATATTGGAGTGTTGGTTGTTGAATAATCTATTGTTTCATATATATTTGATATATCTGAAGTCTGAAATTTCATTAAGTGTTTAGATCTTTGGTAGCTACCAGTATAAACCTATGGCATCGTTAAGGTGGTGGTCAAAGGATAGTATTTTTGTTTTCACTAGTGCAAATAAAGGCATTGGTTATGATCATCGGGAAAGTAGGAAAGTGGATGCTAAGGAAGGTGGAAAGGCAACGCATAGTGTTGGGAATGATACAGAGCTTGTTTGCAGAGTATGTCATTTGACTTGTGATAATATATCAAGTTCTGGAAACCTGATTAATATTGGTTGTGACTGTAAAGAGTATTTGGGCATCCCTCATCAACAGTGCACGCTTGGTTCAATATCAGAGGAAATAAATTATGTGAAATTTGTGAAGCATGAGGAATATGATTCAGAGCATTTAAAGACAAGCATTTTCCCCATATTTTAAGGCACAAAATTGGCAACAAAATCACATTATTTAGAAGGGGTTGAATAGGTAATTGGAGAAATGGAAGGTTGTATTTTAGCATATCAGTAGGAGAAAATTAGTTGTAAATCTCTAGATTTCCAATCATTTGAAACAAGTGATAGCTTTGAGGATTGAAAATTCTTCCAACAGTTCCAAAATTCAAGATACTTGACAACTTATTTCCAATCAAGGTGATATGGTGATCAATTAATAAGAGGAAATCAAATCTTGGATTTCATGGAAAGATATCAGTAGTCAAAGGCATGTGGCAGTTAGTCAAGAGATAAAGATTAGATCCATATTCCAAGAGGCAGTTCCAGATTTCAAGTGGCATATTTTTAGCATGAAGATCATTCTAACTTTATCATCCTCAGCAACTCGAGACTCCAAACTCTAGCAATTCGAGATTTTTGCAATCATGTTTTTTTTTTTTTTTGTTAATTTGATTTTATTTTTAGCAAAAATAGGAACAGATAGAGTTATGAAGTCTGTATTTAAGTTATGTTTTTGAAATGTAGAAAGGGGGGAATTCAGTCTGAGGGACTGAGGGAGAGTTGTTGGATCCTTGTTTTGGTTGAAAGGTTTTAATTATAAGACTATTTTTATCCATCCTACCTATGTAAATATTTCAGTTGTTAATAAAGTCAAAGGTTGGTGTGTATATCTCATCTTTGTTTATCACTTCTATTTCCTCATCTTGAAAATATCACTATTGTTATATGCTCATATGACTGTATATATGTGATGAAAAGGTTTCTCTATTTTGTATAGTGCAATCTTTGCCACATGTGTGTTTGAGTCTTTTAAATCTTGTTCAGAAAGGATTTCTGAGTGTAGGTTTATTCTTCGACTAGTCAAGTATATTAAAGAACAGATCCTCTTTGATGATTCTTAGTCTTGTTCCATTTAATTCTCCCTAATCATATCAATACTCTTTTTAATCCAACTAAGGTTTTATTTACCTGATCTGGTGCACATAGGGAAGTGGTTTTAATATCTCATTCATCAAGCTACGTTGAGATCAAGAGTGTGGTATTCCCTCCACTCTAAAACTATTTTCTTTAAACATTGTGAAACAAGGTGTGCTAGGCTTAACTCAACAACAGTCTTGAGTTGACTTCTAGTGCTAACATATGGAATACTAAATCTACATGTCATGTAGTCCACTGTGTTAAGTTGGAAGGTCTATCCATCACCTTAACACATCATCTCATTATAACACGCCTTATTTATAGGATTTACAGTAGGAAAACCCTAAATAAAGGCACCCAAAAATGGTTACAGATCCATGCAGATCATTGGTTACAAATATCGTGAATATCAAGATTCTATTACACTCGACTACCAAGTTGGATTACCATTCGAATACCAATCAAACTTCATTCAGTCTTTAGTCGGTTTCCACATGACCTCATATCGGTTGACCTCTCGACTTGTTTTTTATCGCTTTGACTTCAACATTCTTGGTTGAACACTTTGACCTCATATTTTACTGTCAATTGATCCACCTCGACTTTCATGTCCATTCAATCCACCTCAACTTGAATTTCACTGCAAAGAATATAACAACCCAATATTCTCCCTCTTGTTGTCTTATTTGCTAAAACCAAGAGTTTTCTGAACATTTTTTCACATACCTAGGGAAGCAACGCTCATTGCCTCCCTTCACCAAAAGAACTTCACAGCACTCGCAGAATTGGTTAAATAATCTGATATGTTTTCCAACGTGTCTATTATCTCCAATAGCACTATGTTTCTTTCCACCATGTCTCTGATGAAATGGTATTGCACATCAATATGATTAGTCTTGGAATGATAAGATGGGTTCTTTTCCATAAATATTTCACTTTAATTGTCGCAATTTATCTTCATAGCTCTTTTCTCAAACCCGATCCTTGAACAGAGTTGTTGCATCCATATTTCTTCTTTGCTTCCACGAGTGGTTTCCATGTATTCAGCTTATTTTTTTGATAGGGCTAAGACCTATGTCGCTTACTTATCTAGGTGATTGCTCCATTGGAAATCTTGAACACATATCCACTAGTCCACCTTCGTCGATCCAAATCTCCAACCCAATCGACGTAGACAAAGCCATGTACATCCATTTCCCTGACACCTCCAAGTTTTCCTTGATAGCACATAGAATAATATTTTTTTCCACAAAAATACCTGAATACTCTCTTGGCAGTTGTCCAGTGATCCTTACCAGGTGTTAGCATGTATCTTCTCAACACTCCCACTACAAAGGCAATGTTTGGTCAAGTGCATACCATCGCATACATTAGACTACCAACAACACTTACATAGGGAACACATGCCATGTCCTCTATCTCTTCCTGTATCTCTGGACATTTTTCATCAGTTATCCTTTCTCCCACGAGAGATGGTACCTTTACAGGTTTGAAATCATGTATGTTGAAGCATTTCAAAATTGTTTCAATATATTTCTTTTGATTCAACCATAGATTTCTATCTTCCCAAACTCTCTTAATCTCTATTCCCAAAATGAGGTTCACTGCAACAAGATCCTTCATGTCGAACTTGGAGGATAGTTGTTTTTTCACCTCCTTTATTGCATCCATGTTTTTTCTAACCAGCAACATGTCATCGACATACAATGATACATATATGAAATTCCCACCTTCTTCCTTGGAATATATGCATTGATCATCTTTTCTTCTCACAAATCCCAAACTAAGGAGGTATGTGTCAAAATTATTGTACCACATCCTTGGTGATTTCTTTAGACCATATAAGGGATCTTTTCAACTTGCACACTAGCTCTTTCTTACCCTTTACTACAAATCCTTCAGGTTGTTTCATGTAGATTTCTTCTTCTAGGTCCCCATGTAGGAACGTTGTATTCACATCCATATGTTCTATTTTCAGATCAAATGTTGCAGCAAGAGACATTAATTCTTTAATGGAAGTTATTTTTGCAACATGGGGAAAAATCTCACCAAAGTCAACTCCTTCGACTTGGAAATATCCTTTTTCTACCAGTCGATCTTTGAATTTATCAACTTGACCTGTAGCATTCATGTTTTTATTGAATACCCACTTACTACTGACGAGCTTTCTTCCACTAGGCAATTCAACTAAATCCCATGTCTCATTCTTATGTAAGGATTTCATTTATTTGACCATGGCATCCTTCCAGAGTTTACCCTATATCGATTTGACTCTCTCCCTGACTAAATTGGGATCCTTGACAGTAGTAGTTAACAACAATGTGGAACATAAGTCGAGTGGACTATACCTTTCGACTGGTATTATTACTCATTCATACCTCCTAACAATTGGCGCCAGTTTTTCAACCTCTTTATCTAATTCATTCGAATCATCTGAATCATCTTCTTGTTCATTCCTCAACTCAAACTGCACCTTCTCTAGATTATTCTTTGTTTGAACCATCACTTTAGGCTCGAACTTACCTCCAAATTCTATGAAGACCACATCTCAACTATACATTTTTCTCCTTGATGCAGGATCCTAGAGCTTATATCATTTCATTCCTTCTTTGTATCCAATGAAACTACACTTGACTGCCTTCTTTTCCATCTTATTCCTCTTTTCTTTGGGAACATGAGCAAATGAATCACACCCAAATAATTTAAGATGTGAAAACGAAGGATTATTACCCAAACATAACTCATGTGGAGTCGATTCGACTAGCACCGGCGAAGGAAAGATATTCACCATATATTTTGCAGTGTCAACTTCCTCTGCCTGGAATTCTTGTGTGAGCCTAACACCATTGAGAATGCTCCTTGCCTTGTCCATGAACATTTTGTTCATTCTCTCGACAACTCCATTTTTTTTGGGGGTATATGGTTTGGTATTCTTGCATTCTATGCCACTTTGCCTACATAAATTCTCAAAATCCCTTCCACGGAATTCACCTCCATTACTAGTTTTCAACACCTTAATATTCTTATATGTCTGGTTTTCTACAAGAGATTTAAACTCTTTGAATTTCTTAAAAACCTGTGACTTCTTCCTCGGGAAATATATCCATGTCTTCCTGGATAAATGATCTATGAAGGAGACATCATAAAGGGATTCACCAAGTGAAGGCATAGTTACAGGGCCAAACACATCACTATGAACCAATTCTAGAATCCCCTTTTCCTTTGTCGCTCCAGATGGGAACCTAACCCGATTTTGTTTTCCATATATGCAATGTTCACAAAAATTAATTTCTAAATTACATTCAGGAAAACCTTCAACCACACATTTTTTATGGATATCTCAAAGTCATTTGTCTCTAACGTGTCCCATTCTCTTGTTCCAAAGCATGGTCGGGTTGACTTGACGAAGTCTTTTCAATTTGGTTTGAATCGACTCAACCCGAATTGAGTTTAGTCGAATTGACTTTAGGAACATCAATGTTGTTCCATCCAATCGAGTCGATATTCCATAAAAACTTGTATAGGGTTCCATTCTGAACTCCTTTCATTAATACCATTTCACCTCTAACGATATTACACATATCTTTCTAAAATAGAGTGTGCACTCATGCATCACTCATCTTACTGGAAGATATCAGGTTTCTAGAAAAAACTAGAATATGTAGCACAATTGGAAGGGTTCTACTACTCCCATCCTACAACATCGATCGGACTCTTCCCCATCCAACAATTTTGGTTTTCAAGTCATCCCCCAAGAACACATATCCTCCTTCATATCGTTCATATTCGCATAACCATTCTCTATTTGGTTTCATATGATAGGATGTTCCTAAGTCGATCAACCAAACATCTTGATTCCATTGTGTACTAGTCGTACTAGTCAACGCTAGATACACATCGCCTCCTTTTTCTGAAGTAGTCTTTCTCTAAATTGACTTCCTCTTGTTGGATCATGTACTGACTTCCATTTCCTTTGAATTACATTCCCTTTTGTAATGCCTAGATTTACCACAATTCTAGCATCTTCTCATCGACTGAGTTGGGGATTTAGATCTAACCTTTGACTTAGACTTTCTACTAAAGAATTTTCCCTTATCTCTGTCAATCGGTCAAGCTCTCAGCACTAATGCATATTTGGTCATTCCTTCCATGTTATTCCTTGTCATTTCTTCTGACAATAGAGATGAAGCCACATCTTCTAGTGATAATGTGGTTTAATTACTCCCTATATCCATGAATAAGATATCCTAGGAGTCTATTAAAGAACATAATAGGCTAATACATTTCTCCTCCTAAGTTATTTTAATATCCATGGAAAAAAATTGGCTTAGTATGGTATTAAACGCATTCAAATGCTCAGTTACTGAACTTCCATCACTCATCCTCAGAAGATACAAGTTCTTTCTACGGAACAACTTATTTACAAGAGATTTCGACGGCTACAAGCTCCCCAACTTGTCCCACAATTTATTGGTTGAATCTTCTCCTGAGACATTCAACAACACTGAATCTACAAGAAAATGTTGAATTGTACTCCTTGCCCTTATTTTGAGTTTATCCCATTCTTCCCTCAACATACCTGTAAGAATGGTACCTGGGCAGACAATTTTCCATTGTTCTCAATCTACAAGGAGATCTTCAATTTTAAGCTTCCAAAGCTCAAAATTATGGCCATTGAATTTTTTGATCTCTATTCTCGAGTTACTCGTCATTTTTTAAGCATAACTTTAAATATATCTGACTCGGGACTCTTATTAGACCTAGGGTTCATCTCAAATCCACTATTATTAAACCAAGCTCTGATACCACATGTTAGGAAATAGAATTCCATGCTAAACCTAGTAGAAGAGAAAAAGACACATTTAAGCTATAAAACAAATGAAAAAGAAAACACACAGTACATAGAAATTTTAACCTGGAAACCAAAAAAAAAAAACTAGCATTCCTTGAGTGTCTTGCTCCTTGTTTTCTTATTCATTCAGAATAAAATCTTATGTCATAACATAGGTTAAATTTTAAACAAAAAATTCAAACTTTTTATTCAAGGTATTTTTAATTTTATTTTCTTAAGGGTTTGGTTTGATTTTTATGATTTAGATCATAGTGTTTTTTGGAGGCCTCAACACTTCTTCCTAATTTTTCTTGAAAATAAATTGGCCCCATATAAATTTCTTGAAATATTGCATTGGATTGCTTTCGGTTTCCATCTTTCAAAGATTTTTAGTTTGCATGATTTTCCATTTTTAACCTTCCCAACATCTTTATCTCCTCAAGAGATTTCCAATGATATAATGTTTGCTTCATTTCGACTCTCGGCTCAAAAGTTATGGCCTTTATAAGTTTTGTGTTTTTCAGTTAATTAACGATGTGGCATGCTGACGTGGTAAACATTTACATATGAAATTTTCACATCATTTCCATGTGTCAGCTCTACAATGGTCGACACATCGACACTAGGCACTACATCCCTTGACACATTTCATATTCTTGTATTTAATTTGTGTATTCATGAACCCTTAAACTCCACCTTTATAGCCCTAATTCCAAAGTCTGATAATCCAGCTACTTTTGATGACTTTCATCTGATCTCTCTCTGCAACTGCATCTACAAAATCATTTCAAAAGTCATCAACCTTCGTCTAAAAGATACTCTTTCAGGGCATATCTCGGGGAACAAATTGGGTTTCTAAAAGGCAGACAGATCCATGAAGCAATCAGAGTGGCACAGGAAGGCCTACATAGTATGAAACAAAAAAAACTAAAAGGTGCAGCAATAAAAATTGATCTCTCAAAGGCTTTCGACGGGTAAACTGGCTCTATATTCGCATGTTGTTAATTCATCTTGGATTTGGAGTAGCCTTTACAAATTGGATAATGGCTTGTTTATCCTCAGTTTCCTTCTCTCTCCTAATCAATGGCTTAGACACTCCCTTTTTCAAGGTGGAAAGAGGGCTCAGACAAGGATGCCCCCTTTCTCCACTTCTCTTTCTACTTGTCGTGAAATGCTTTAGTCATTACTTAAACGAAGCCAAATCTGTTGGGAGCTTCAGAGGCATCAGAATCTCTCAGGGATTTTACATATCACACTTACTCTTTGTTGATGACATCTTAATATTCTGCAATGGCTCAAGGCAGGATATTGAAAAATTGTGTGATGGTCTACTACTCTTCAAACATGCCACTGGCATGGAAATAAATGAACTAAATTCAAGTGCCACTCTCTCTTCTTTGTATGACAAGGAAACACTTTACATTTTGGAGAGACTTCCCTTTCAAGTCTTAGATATTGATGAAGGGTTGAAATACCTCGGGTTTCTATTAAAACCCAATGACTACAGGAAGATCGATTGGCGGTGTCTTATAGAAAAATTGGAGAAACAGCTCAAATGTTGGAGCCATCGATGGCTCTCAAGGGAAGGGAAACTAGTATTAGTAAAGTTGGTTTTAGAAGCTATTCTGGTCTACTAGATGTCTTTAGCCTGGATTCCCAAAGGCACTCTGGACAAACTGAGGAAATTGTGCTTTACTTATCTTTGGCAGGGCAATAAGGACAAAAAAGGCTTACCCTGGGTACGTTGGGATCGGATAGCAAATCCAAAGGCCCTCAGTGAATGGGGTTTGAAGAATATTTTCTTCTTCTCTGCAGATCTTGCGGAAAAAATCACCTGGTGGCTAATAAAGACTACTAGTCTCTGGACCCAAGTAATCCATCAGAAGTATATTGCTCCACTTTCAATTTTAGATTGGGTTCGTTCCTCAAACAAGTCTTCTATGGGGGCTTCTATTATATGGAAGACTTTTATTAAGGATTTCGCACTAGTGGGGACGTGCCTGGTATGGAGAGTGGGTAATGGACACTTGGTATGCCTAGGACTGGATCCATGGACCAGGAGCCAGCTTGGACATATCCTGCCTGAAGGATTAAGGAAAAGATTGAATTTGGGAGGTTTCCTCCATCTGGCACAGGTGGGCGATCCCCACACTACAAATATGTGGCATCAAGGATGGTTGGCGAGGTATAGGATTGGACTCTTAGAGGAAGACTTGCCTTACTGGAACAGTTACTTGCATAATTTATGGGTTTCCTCAATTCGACTAGTTGATAGAGAAGACGAATTACTTTGGGACGGTGTAGGGAATGGTGAATATTCTCCTCATTCAGGATATTTAAAATTAACAATGGATCTACATCAAAGGGAGCCTATTTGGTGGTGGCATAAGATATGGAACCAATCTTGTCCAGCGAAGGTGAAACTTTTAATCTGGTCGATACTGGAAAACAAACTTCCTACCTGGGATAACTTACAAAAGCACCTTTTTATCGAGCCAGGGCATTGTGCTCTCTAAAAATCACACTTAGAAATAGTGGACCATCTTTTTTTATTGTGTCCTTTTGTCAAGGAAGTCTGGACTTTCACAAAGGAATTATTACCCACACTCCCAGACTGGTAAGGCACCTCCTTTGAGCAGGCCTTAAAATCCTGGTTAACAAGATGAGGACAAGTGGAACTACGGGCTTTCCCTTTCATCATCGCATGGGGAATCTGGATCACTCGAAATGGTCACATCTTCCTGGAGGAAAAATTTCCAGTCGAAAGGGTAGCGGTCCAAAGTTTTGGGATTTACAAATCCTTTACAGGCTCCGATGGGGGCACAGTTGTGCATCCAAGGGTTTCCAGGGTGGAGTCCCTCGATCCAAGATTCACATGGGCTTTCATTGATGGATCCTCCCTGTCTGATCACAGAAACTGTGGGGGGGGTGGATGCCTCTTTCTCTCACATACACATTACTTTTACCTTAAGGAGGGGCTGGGAGATGGCACAAATAACTACTCTGAACTCTTGGCCTTAAAACTAATCTTACTCTTTGCCTTTGAGAAGGGATGTATAGCTATACAAGTCTTTGTCGATTCTCTAGTTATCATCAACTAGGCTAATGGAATACATAGATGACAAATTTCTTGATTGCTTCCTTTGCTGGAGGATGTTAACAGAATCAAAAGTTTATTTGACAATATCTATTTTTCTCATATTTACAGGGAAAGTAACCAATTGGCCGACAGACTTTCCAAGGAAGCCACACAGTTAGACTATGGGCTTTGGCATGTTACAGAACACACTCTTGTTGGATCACAAGGATACTATCACCGACCCTTCCATGAAAGAAAGGGCAATCAATTTTGAGAACAAGAATACCTCATTTGAGAGGAGCCTCTTTATTTTGAACGGACTTTATTACCTCTTTTTGTGAACTGTGGAAGGATTGTATATGAATCTGGAAGTATTATAGAAGACTACTAAAAAATTTGGGAAAAAAAATGTTAACACAAACTGTAAAGTGAAATGTGTATGTAACCATGGGAGATAAAACAGCATAACTTTTTGCTGGAAAATATGAGCTCAGTTATTTATAAACTGGTTCATATCTGTGTATGTAATTTTTTTATACCATAATGAAATTATGATCTTTTTCCGAGGAAAAAAAAATAGTATTTATTTTATTAATATTATTATTAATGGTTCTCGAAATATCGGGATGTCATGGGTCTCGATTCTCAAATCTCACATCATCTCAAAATTCCGATCACCCAAGACCGAAGTCCCATGTGTTTTAATTTTATTAATTTTTAATATTTTATATTATATATTTTATTGTGTTTCTATTTTTATAATATTTTATTTTTATGTTATATTATTGTTTTTTTTGTGGTTAATCAGGTCAATCGGGTTTCGGGATATCTCACATCCCAAATTTTGTTTTCACCTGAGATCCTAAGAGGACTCATGGATATAAACATCGTTTTATTAAATTTATTAAGCTAAGCTAACATGATACTCTACTTCACTCCACTCAACTCCACGTAGAACCTTAGCTTATTACTTTGAATTTTAAATAATATATTTTAGTACCATAAATCTAACCAAAATTTAACACATATATTCCCTCCACCATACCCTCCTCACTCCTCTAACACAAACTAATACTTACCCATAAAACAATATAAACATTGAATTTCATTTTCATCCCTTGCATGTGGGATTAATCATTTTGAAATTTAACCATTACCCAAAATGCCCAAACCATTCACCAATTCGTACATGAGCACTTACAAGACCTTGACTTTAGGAGGTCATATCTCAAGATCCAAGGCACGAAATCAGGCTTTTGAGGGCTCGTTGCAAAGATGAGATTTAATTCATATTAATTGGGTTTTTTTTTAAGTTTGGTTTCAAATGATTTTAGATTTGGGTATTATTTTCATTTTTAATTGATTTTAAATGATAATTTTGTTAATACTATTGAATATTTTATCGAAGGTTGTTACCACTTGGAGCTTTGGGATTTATGAATTAGATTTTCAGGAAGAAAAAGGAATATTTTTCTCCCAAAAATTATAAAATAATATCTTCATGAAACTATCTTGGAACAACTCTCTATTTTGGGTGATCGAATTGATAATTATAAAGAGAGGGTCTATATAAGAAAAATGGAGGTTAGCAGTAGCAGTATAGGAAGATTTATGGGCAGTAAGACTACATTTTTTGTGGTAAATCTTTTGTGGTCATTGTAAATATTCTCAGACAATTAGAATAAATTCATTGGATTCATTGTTCATTCCAATAAGAGCCATGTATTTCTTTTCTTTTGTTGTTTTAAGATTCTCATTTTTTCATTTCTATTCATCTCTCTTTTGCAATAAGATAGCTATCAGGGTTAAAAGTATAACAATTCGGTACAACCTCTATTGTTATAAACTTTAAGGAAGCTTTAAAATCTCAGATTTCCATATATATGTTGTGAGCTTTGACTGGACCCGAGTTTTATTATTAAACCTTATGAGTGAGAGGTGTTATTTATTTCATTTCATATAAAAATAATCATAACCCTGATGCATTGCCTTACATGCTCTTACCTTTGATTTGATAAATTCGTCATTGAAAATGCCCAGCAAATTAATTATTCTTCATTTCAATTTTGTAGAAATTGCTTTTGCCCTCTGCAAAGTATGAATTTTCAGTGTTTTTCTTTCTTTCTTCTACCTTTCATGAGAATTTTTTTGTGATCTTATGAATGAGACTCCATGCCCAATGGATTTAGGCTTCTGATCTTAGAGGATTGTGACATTTATTTCAGTCGACTGTCCTTTATCTCCAACCTTGCTTATCCTTTGTTTTGTTATCTTAAATTTGGCCACTGTGTTTTTATATTCAAGTGTTGCTTGGTGAGAGTGAGTAGAAAATATTTCAAAATAATTAGAGAGAGACCTCTCAGGCTGGAAGGTCCAACTTCCTATCCAAAGTTTGGTTGAAAATGTACTAGCCATTTATTTTTGGCAGCCAATAGAATTCTCTAGTAATAACAGGTTACATGCCTAACCTTGGTCTACACCTAAAACACAATCGACATCATACTTTCTTGTTTTACACAAGAACAGCCCTATAGCCAATTCGTCTTACATATGCATGACCATCAACCTACATCGATTGATCTAAATATTAGCCTTTGCAACATTACAACGGGCCTTATTTATAGGATTTACATAATAAAAAACCATAAATAAAGGCACCCAAAAATTGTTATAGATCCATGCAGATCATTGGATACAAATCCTGCAAATCTCAAGATTCTGCTACAGTCAAATATAAGTTTGAATCATTATTCGACCTTCATTCGGTATTCAGTTGGTTGTCACATGACCTATTGTCGACTAACCTTTCGACTTGTTGTTTATCGCTTCAATTTTGAATTTCATGGTCGAACACTTCGACCTTGACTTTTACTTCCAAACAATCCACCTCAACTTTCATGTCCAGTCAATCCACCTCGACTTAACTTTCACTGCAAATAATATAACAACCCAATAGTGTATACTCAAGGCCTTCTTCCTTTACATCAATTTTAAATATTGAACTTTAACTTAGGGAATCCTTACCTCAATTCCCTTCATTATTTGAAGCAACATAAGCAACCAAATGCATACCTACATGGTTGTTATCAAATTACTTAACTCTACCTAATCATTTGATATTTTGTAGAAGCTCTTTAACTCCCTTCATCAATTCTCTTGGTCATCATTTTTACCATCGCCCTTTGCTTTCATATGGAGGCTACATTGAATTACCTTTCCAATGAATGCATGTGCATGAAATAGGCAGAAAATATTAAATGATTAATGCATATTGATGTGCATTGATGCATGTGGGCATGTTTGAACATGTTTGTGGTATGAGTATAGACTAAAGGTAGTATGTAGTTATGTGTAAAATAATGATGTCATGATAATTGAATAAGACATTTTTTCATGTTTTCCTCTAGATTACCTTTCCAGTGATTGTACTCATGCTTCAATCTTATTTATGAGCCAAAATTTATGGCTTCCCAAAATTCCCATTATGCTCAATGGTGTCCTTAAAGTCCACCAATAACCTTCATTTTAATTCCTTGAGGATCCTTCGGCTCAAAACTAAATTCTAAGTGGATATATGGATTCTTCTATCCAATATATCTCCAATGATTTATTTCTTTCTCAATTCTAAGCATTGAGAAGAAAGTTATAGGCAATTGAATAATGTCAATTTACCTCTTCTTGTGCATCTTCTTCCTAGTGCAATATAATCTCAAACACCAACTTTTGCCACTTAAAAAGGTAAATTTGTCTGAAACCAAGGAAAAATTTTCAAGTGACACAGATAATAATGAAAAAAATGAAATCAAAGAAAATCTCATAATGTCAAACTGATGCTTTATTCAAAATCTATAGCAATATGGAAATGACAACTTTGCCCCTTTGGACTTTCTCTTGGCTTAGCAACTTTAGCTCTATTCATGCATCCCTACACCAACTCCTTTGGCATTTTGGAAGAATCTCAATTGTGTATGTCCATGGCTGCCTTTTGAATGATTTGTAAAAATATCACCTTCATCCAGGATTTGGGCTGATAGTTATGACCCGTAGAAGTTTTAATTGTTTTCCCATTTTTAGCCATGCATGCTACAAGTGTCTTCTTTCTCTTCCTGCACATTTTTGTGTACCAATATTCCAAATATGGTTCCATGAATGAATTATATGGTTCGTAATATTTCCATACACTAATCATGTGCCCCAAATAGAATTTTGAGAGAGTTATGCCCTCCAGAAGTAAACTAGTGCTGAAATTTTACCTTGCATTGTTTATGTCGTAACTTTCTCATATGAGCTATGTTTTACGTCCGAGATAGCTCATTGGAAATATCTCTCCAAGTTATTTTATTTAAAATAAAAAAATTATATGTGGTGCCTTTGACACTTATGGTTTCAAAAATTAGAACTCCTAAAAATGTTGTTTCAGGCCTCAAAATGCCCCTACAAGTTGAAGACCTTCGAAAACAAGAAAATTCATTAAAAAAAATGAGTGTTTTATTGTTATAAAATTCAATTAATCTGCACCATAGATTTCAAAATCAGGATTAATCTAGATTGCTAATCCATTAAACCTTCTCCGGGCCCACGGAATAATCTCCATCGTTGATCACCAACTTGAAGCAATTCGGACCGTTGATTTTCCAACATTACATTGGTGAGATGATTTTAGGGGCTAAATTTTTCTAATGGGATAATTTTCCATGTTTTTTCCCAAAAAACGATTCACCAATTTCCATTTTTTATAAAACTAATTTGCCCAAATTCCATAGAAGAAAATTCTTTTACCTTAAAAATCGCCAAAATTTTATAGAAACTATATAAAATCCTTAGAAATTTAATATTTTTATGAAAATATCACCAAATTTTACATTTTACATATTAAGGACTAGTAAGATTAGCCCAGGTTTCTAAATTTTAATATAAATTTCCATCCTTAAAAGTAACCCTGATTGGATATTTCTTCGGTAAACCAAACTTTCTCATTGATTTTCTCAAACCCCGATCATCGGCTATTTCTCTTGGAAAACCACTTTTTTCCTATGAATCATGTTGAACCCTGAACATCGGCGATTAGACATCGGTGAATTTCCTTGACAACCACTTGCTTACAAAATTACTCAAACCTTGATCATCGGTGATTGGCCATCAGCCATCTCTTAGCTGGCATGGCATGATGCATGGGAACTGACATGGCACTCTTTTTAATGTGGCATGACACGTGGATGTTGACATGGCATGAAAAATGGAAGCTAACATGGAATGACATGTGAATGTTGACATGGAAAGACACATCATCCTCCTCTTTCCTTTCATCATTGATTGACAAATTCTCTTCAATGAACCAAACACCTCGCCAAATATGTTGGCCCCTGATCATCAGCCATCGGTGATCAACAATTTCCTTTAGATGGATGAAACCTTTCTCCAAATTATTTTGATCCCTTATCATCGGTGATAGGCAATTTCCTTTGGCCAAACCAAACTATTTTCTCACTTTACTAACCCGACCAACGACAATCAGCAATTTCTCTTGTGCAATAGAAACATTTTTCTAATTTCATCGATCCAAACATCGATGATCAGTGAATTGTTTTTGGCAAACTCCAACACTTATAAATCTTTGACTAATTTCAAGATGAATCTGGGTTGTTGATCTCCCATTCAAAGCAATCTTGACAGTTGACTTTCCAAACTTCTCCCAACTCTACCAAAAATGAACCTCAGCCATCAATTCATTAACTTTGTCAATCTATGAAAATGAATCAAGGTTGTTGATTCTCCTCTTTTGGAAAAACTCCAAAACACTTATAATTTTTTAATCAACTCATGATGAATCTGGGTCGTTGATCTCAAAATCAACCATGATCTTGGTTGTTGATTCATCAAACTTTCCCAACTCATTTGGCCTCCATTAGAATGTGAATTTTGACTTTTCAGGTCGAATCTAACTCTTCAACCTGCAGATTGATTCCTGGATCATCTCTTTGACAGCTCTAAGGCATTTAAAACTCAAATTTTCTCACGCAGATGGGGATATTGCTCTGTTTTTTCACCATGTTTTCCCACATTCTTCACAAATAAAAACCTTTAATAGATAATTTTACCAAATTCATGTCAATTCTTGGCCCATAAAAGCCCGGTGTTTGAACCAGAAGCTTTGATACCATATTGTAACGTATCGCGGTCCAATTGAGGAACAATATGAGTAGAAAACACATTTAGAATAAGATTTTCTACTTAATGATTTCATGTAGCCTACCAGCTACATCTCACACACAAATTTAACCATTTTGAATGATACCATAATTCTTAATGCATCTAACAATATAAATTAAAAAATAGAATGCATCCAATAAGCACACAACAAACATAAAATATTCATAAACCATTTGCACAGTAGAATAAATATAATAACATAACAAAGAACTTGTATGTTAATAATTAACCAAATGCTTGCATAAGAAGGATGACTCTCCCATCCATAGGTGTTTCTGTTGATTATCTCTCAATAGTAGGCTACCCGCTAACTGAGGCTATGAGTCCATAAGGAGATATGACCCTCCTAGTTGTCCACTCTCCACACACAGTAGCCCCAAATCTCAGGTTCCACTATATTCTCCACAACCTACATAACCTAAGGAATGGGATCCCCCTTCACTGCACACAGTCCCTCGGGCCTTTCCACTTCCCTCCAGGGCTCCAGCGCACGCAATTGACCAGAAACCTCCTAGCTTCTTCAGGAGTGCCAAGAATAGCCTTCACAAGGCTCTAGAGTCATTTCCTCAATGGAAAAACACACTACAGACTTACAACCCATCTAACATGAACACAAGCCTCTTTCTCAACATAAGACACAAATAAAAAATGGTTGTTTTCAATCACAACATGGATAGTGTTCTTCCATACCTAAGCCCCTCACTTGATACCCAAAAATATTCTTGTAAAAACTTTTCTCTATCCAAAAATGTGATCGTCCAATATTTTCCTCCTCTACCCATACAAATTTCTTTCTTCTCCCTTGCTCGCTTGTATTACACTCTTCCCCAAGTTGATTGTACCCATGCCCAAGCTCTAAATAGCTATGGGATGTGACTCCTCACACTCACCCTCTTACATCAATTTAATGATTGGATTTTGGGAACACTCAACAACAAATAGAAGGTTTATACAAAAGATAAATAATTTTAGGAATGTGGGTTTGGATTAATACCAATGCATAATTCCCCCCTTGGACCCCTCTCTCTTGTGGAATCATATCCCCTCGTTGTTTTCATACCTCTCATATTTTATTAATTATTTCATTGTACATAATATAAAATTTGACCCTGGCCACATTAAATCAATACGAGCTCTTTACCCCAATACATTGGCTCACCAGCGTAATTCACATTTATACAATTACATTATAGTTTGTAGGGATTGAAACTAGGGATATTACATCTTTCTCATAAACAAGGAAGTAAGGGGATGTTCCTAAAGAGGCTTTGAGAGTCACTATATATGCCCATAGATATTTTGATAATTATTTGTGCAAATTCCTCTAATGGTCAATGTTATAACCCTAAATTGCACCACATATGCTTACCTAGCATCAGGCCAGCTCATTTCCCTTCTTTGCCAAAAATTTGTTGAACAACTCTTTGAAAATCCTCTTGTGTAAAGGCCCACGTGCCCTAACCCATTATTGCACGCGTGTACATGCTGGCTGGCTCACAACAGCCCGCATGTACCTACTAAAGCATGAAAAAAGGAAAGTTGCCGACGAAAAAAAAATATATGGGTGAGTTAACTGAAACTCTCGGCCATGCATGGCCGGGGGTTCATCCAAAACCCTATCTCCTTCTAGCCTATAAAAGAAGGGGTAGGGGTACCATTTGGAGGAGGAAAAAATATAGCGAAGAAACTCTGCCCATTTACGTATTCCATTGTCCCAACCCTTTATCCTTTCCTCATGCCAAAGGAGATTTAACGCAAAGCAATTGAAGGACGGAAGAAGAGGAGCCCAGGATTAGGTTCAAGGAGTGGTGGTTGGTCTCAGCTTTTGTAATTTGACTCACTTTATGTAATAAAAAGATTGCTTTTCCCGTCCCAATTCATGAACTGTCTATAGTTTGATTGATTTATGTTTGATTTCTAACCCTTGAGTATAGAAGTAGCATGCATGCATAGTTGTTGTTTGTCTTAAGTGCAGGTCATCTTTGGAAGGAGCAACGCAAACAAGTAATCAAGCACAACGGAGGATCGAAATCGAACGACGGTAATAAGGTAGGTGGTTCTTTTCCATGCATTTGCTGAGAAAAAGGGATTTAAATCTTGGGATGTAGGCAAAAAAGTAGTTTCTATTCGGTCAAATCTGCATGCAAAGTCTGACCCTAATTTGCTAGTCCGTAGGGTGTTTTTCCCAACAACAGAATTGGCGACCATACTGGGGAGAATACTCTTTAGGGTTCCTGGATTTATTTAAGTTTTTGGGTAGTTTAAAGACTAGGTTTTCTATTTTTTCTTTGCCTGTCTTTTCTTTTTCTGTAAGGTCTGAGCTAGCAGGGAGTCTGGTTTTCCATACCAGCTTTCCCTGACTTTTTCTTGACTATATTTTTCAGGACACACAAAGGTACACACGACCTGCAGAAGGCCTGAACGCGTGTACCCGTGCCCTATCCTATGACATCCCACGTGTGAACGCTAACTGTAGAGATAGCAGTAGTGTGTAGGAGTTCAGAGAACCTTAGAGGCAGTCCTCCTCTTCCCTGTCAGAATCACACATTCTCAAGGGGTTTTCTAGAATCCTGTCTGAGTCTTGCTTGTTAATAGTCATATCTCAGATTGTTTTTTTTTTGCCTTATTATTTTTCCTTGCATTATTTGTTTTTTCTGTTAGAAAGAGTATCCAAGCCTTCAAGGGATCCTGTTTATCAATACCAAAGGCCTCTTCCTGGTCTGGACTACCTTTTTTCATATTTTTTCTTAGAATTTAGATATACACGCAGCCTGTACAAGGTCAGCCCACGTGTACATGCTCTCTGTCTTTGGTTGGCACATGTTTGCACACGTGTTGTTTGAGTGACAGTAGCGTGCTTGTACAGGCTACTTTTTGTTCAGGGTGGGGCAGTCATCCCCTCCTTTGATCAGAAGTATTCCTCTCAGGTGTTTGAATCTATGTTTGAATAGTCAGTAGCTTAGGCTTCATCTTACCCTTAGCCTGCTTTTTCTCAGTTAAAAGTTGACAGAAAAATAAAAAATAAAAAAAATTGTTTTATGGTTTTTAGACAAGCGTGAGAGTCATTATTTTTTCAATTGCCTTTGTGTGACTCTTTAATCTGATTCATTGCGATCTGCGCTTTAAGCCATAATTGTTTTTCTTGGTTTTTTGCTTGTCGATATTTTCCCTTTCTTGCTTTACTAGCACATAAATAAATATATAAATCTCTTTTCATTTTCTTCTTTGGTTGAAGAGTGTGTTTCTGCATCATTAGCTAGGGAAAAGTATTTTATTTCGTAATTTTTTTGCAATTCACTTAGATCATCAGTAGCTCGTAGTTGAGAGAAATTCCTTTGAGTTTGCTATCCAAAATCTTAGAAAAATTAAAAATCTTTCTTTGTGAAAAGTTGTTGAAATTTTGCATTTCGTAAAAGTTTTTTGTTTCCAGCTTTTTCATTCATTTTTTTCTTTTGTCTTTTACACATCATCAGTTTCACCCTCGTACCCCTTGATGTAAGACAAATCCATAAAAGCAATGCTAATTTTAAAATCTACTAGACTTTTATGTTTGTAGGGTTCACAAACTAGTTCAGGACTAGGGCCTTGGATTAGGTTGGAGAGGAAACTCTTCAAGGCCATTCAAACCCAAACATTAGAGTCTGAGATAGGGAGTGTCTAAGTCCAGTTTCGTGGAATTTATCCGGGACCCCCCTCTAACACAGGGGATAAACACGAGGTCGCGTGTGGAAAGGTAGTGGAGATAACCCCTCCAAAGTCGGACCAATCATAGTGGAGAACACATATAGAGGGCTTGTTTTGGGATTTCGTCATTTTCATTTGCCACGGGGCTTTGTGGGTCTCGAATCTGTTCAAGGTCCTCAGTTGTATTCCAGACCATTTTCTCTCGATACCCTTGACATGTTTCGGGCTCGATACCCTGCTCATTATGGTCTACCCGACCTTCGACTGTACCCGCCTGGTGACTATTCGCGTGTTGGCAACCTAGTTGCCAATATTTTTAGGGACATACACAGGTGACTGCGGGGGTATACCATGGTACCTAGGACAGACATCAGGCCACGCTTTGTAGAGTATACCCGGAGGGTGCTTCCGTGTTCGAGTTACACTTGCACCGGTAAGTTTCTCTAGTGTTGGTTGTTGTAACTGTTCTTCCAAATAGTTTAGTGATTGCTTGTCTTATCTCTTAGGGGCTTCTTTTTTAGTGTGTGTTACTTTTGAACGTTTAGAATACCTTAGCGTGTCTTGTATCTTCTCACACAGTGGAGGATCCTGAGCTCCACCAGTCACGAAGGCTTCTTGGCCTACCGCAGGTTACACTGGAGCCACACCCACCACCATTAAGGTGGAAGCTAGACCAACAAGGGTCTTTTGAAGTGATCGGGTTACAAACCTTTGTGCTCGAACAACTCCCAGAGGAATCAACTATTTTGGACCTTGAAGCAACTACTCTTGGCTCGGTTGAAACCCCAACCACTGATATCTTGGCATCGTTTATTGTACCAATCCAATTTCACAAACTCCATACAGTGCCTTACATAGCAATGGAAACAAATGTTGTTACTCCTTCTGGGATTTCGTCAATTCCCATCACCATTGCCACCACAGGACAGTCATCTCCTAACCTACCATCGTTGGTCTGAGCCACCATGGTCTCAGCAGCAACTATGTCACACAATGGACCGAACTCGTCTATGGCGGCGGCCACAACCCCCTTCACACCTAGTGCGACAGGCCCTCTGTTCTCATACGGTATGCCTAGTACGGGTACAAGTCCTGTACTAACCTACTCCACTTTACAGACTTTGGGTCTGGGGGCAGGGAGCTCTAGCACTCCTCTGTAAGGTCACGTTGGGGGCACTCCTGTCTCTTTTAACACTTTTCCTTACACAGGAGGTCATATCCCTCCTTCGTCCCCTTTGCTTGGTGGTCCGCATCAGCAATCCATCGGGCAACCTACACACAATAGTTTATTTGGAGCTGGGAGTCAGGGACCACCTACGCACAATATGCTGGTAGGTTCGACACCGTTTTCTTGGAATGGAACGTTTGGTAACAACACTTTCTCATCATCTGATTTCCCGTCTGGGGGAAACCCCATTTTTGGACAATCTACTCCTGCACAGGGTACTATTCCTGCGTAGGGGGCACACATAGCAGGACCTTGGAATTCAGGACAAGGATCTGTTCCCTCCTCCGAAATGTCGTTCTGGAGTAATTCTTTCAACAGTCAATGGAACCTCGGACATACTACTATGCCTCTCCCCACAGGACCGGCATGGGGTATTCCTTCCCAAAGTCCTTCAAATATAATGCATGCCCAACACTCTATGTCCGTTTTGGGAAATCAGTCGATGATGTCTCCACAGATGAAAAATCCTTACGCTGGTCAGGGCCATGGTTTCTACCAGAATCTGGGCCAGAAGCCAAACTTTTCCTGGCAACCTGGTGCCATTCAAACTCCAGGACCCTATTTCCCAAGTTATCAGCAGCAACCCAAACTACCATTCCTAGAAACTTTACACTTTCCAGATTTGACAAGGTTGTTAAATGATCCTATTTGTCACGATCCACATTGGCCTCCTATGCGGACAAACTTGCCTTCGGACATCCCAAAGTTCAAGGCCAAGCCTAATGAAGATCCAGGTGATCATGTGACTACCTTTCATCTTTGGTGCTCATCTAACTCATTGAAAGATGACTTCGTACAGTTGTGATTGTTTCAACGTACTCTTATTGGGAGTGTCGCGAAATGGTACATCGAGCTTGATCACTCAAGATACTCTTCTTTTGGCGAACTGGCAATGGACTTCCTTAACCATTTCCAGTTACCTGTGCGATATGATGTTGGCAGAGATTTGCTCGCCAATTTCAAATAGACAACAGCGGACCATATCTCTAATCATATCCGAGAGTGGAGACGCCAGAATAGTTTAATTAAGGTACGAGTCCCACCAGCATTCCTGCTTGAGTGGTTCCTTAAGTCTTTGGTCACACAGTTATCCAAAGACATCACAACATCTGGAGTTTTCTCCGAAGAAGATGCCATCATGAGGGCTCAACAGTTTGAGCTCATCTATTCTCAGTCTAGTTTATTATACAACATCTTTCCATATGCGCCATGTTCGATACTGGATAAAACTAGACAAAGAGTTGGACCACATGCCGATGGTATTGTGGGTTCAGCCCAAACCAAGCCCGCTGATCAATTGACAAAACAGTTGTAACAGTTATCCATACAACACACAGCGACCATCCAAACTATTGATTTGGCTGCTCCCCCTACCCAAACGTCGAAAGTACACACAGTGCAGTCGACTAACCCAAAGGCCACCCAGCAGCCTGAAGGGAAGAAAAAACAACGAAAGAAGGGTAAGGGGGATAAAAAAACCACTGATAATGATGGCAGGGACAACATGGAAAAACTGAAGGCGAGGTATCCATGCAACTTGTGCACGGAGGACCACCTGACCCATCTTTGTCCTCAACTTGTAGAGGCTCAAAAGTTTGTCACAATTGACTAATCCCTTTCAACATGGGCAAAATCTAACTCAAGTCTCTACAAGCACAGAAGGGGGCAGCCAAGAAACCTACCCACCTCCAAACAATCCCTCATCCATGAACATATATATGGTTAGGGGTGATGCTTTCATATCAACTAGAGTGCACAACTATAGTAAACCAAGCGCTTCTGAGAAGGGTAAAGAAGTTGATCTCCCATCTCTTCCTCTACAGATTGAGAAGACGTTGGGAGAAACAATGACACGTATTCCAAAGGGTGCATTTAAAAAAGCTTCTCACAACCCAAACGCAAGGGCCACCCAGAATTACTCTGTGGTGGAGGATTTATCACAAACCCCTTGCGCGATGTCTACTTTGGAGGTCCTCCAAAGTTGCCCTGCTCAGAGGAAAGCCTTGTTAACCGCTTTGGGCTCTACTGAGACTTGTAATTTGGGCACCATCATGTTAGATACAACCGACTTAAAACCTCATCTGCCTTACCACGTAGCGTTTCAGATAGTAGTGGCTCATCCCACGAAAACTTTTACTCAGAATATCTTCCACACGGTGGTCGATGAGGGTTCCTCGACATGCGTTATGTCGTTAGCATGCTGGAAGGCCATTGGCCATCTCGTTTTGTCTCCATCACCTACTCTCCTCACTGCTTTTGACGTTCATTCATTCCGACCACATGGCATCGTTCCTTCTTTCCCCATACAGTTAGGAGGGAAAACCGT
The DNA here is from genome assembly GCA_009831015.1 of Picea engelmannii. NCBI lineage: Eukaryota > Viridiplantae > Streptophyta > Pinopsida > Pinales > Pinaceae > Picea > Picea engelmannii. The sequence continues at coordinate 70,185 of ML820516.1, read as the reverse complement.
GTGTGTCGAAGTAGAGGTAGTCGATGCTCCCCTCGACTATAACCTCTTGTTAGGACGGATTTGGACTTATGCTATGCAAATTGTGGTTGCTACAGTTTTCTGAGTCTTGTTGTTTCCACACGAGGGTCGAATAGTGACCATCGCTCAACTATCTTTCTCCAGACCTGACCCAGCTTTGGGGGCATCCACGGTCCCAATGATTGATAATCCTCAACCAGGTTTCGTTAATGTAGGAGTTGGTTTGTGCCCATCCTTGATGGGTACTTTCTATTTCCCACCTCCTCACAATGATATAAAATTTGTATCTAATCACCATAAGGTTGAGATTTTTCAAGTTTCATCGTTCCGCATGACTTACTTTGAGGATCCTTGGATTCTTCCTTCCCCATCATCCACGATGGATGAGACAGGGCACTCAGGCATGTCCATGCCCTTGTCTGCCACTGAGGTAGCATACTCTTTAGTCCAGCAAGCTTCAGCTAACCCTGATCTGACTCCTGCACAAGAGTTAGATCCACTTCTAGAGCCTATTTGGGCTCAAGGTTCTCTCGCTGATGTCGATTCGTTAGACTTAGTCTTGCCTTCTGACGAAGCAGTAATCAAAGCAATGATTAGTCCGAACAAACCTTGGGAAGATCTTCATCACAGATCATATTTTCTCCCAGAGTCAAGCTGAATCGAAGCAGGAGAATTCACCATTACCATAACGGGAGATCAGCCATGTCCTATTAATCTCTTAGCTACGCAAGAAATTTATGCTGAGGGAAATATGGTGACTATCGCTGAAACTATACCCATCAACATCTCCCGAAACCCTGACGTCGTGGAGAATGTCTTTGTCGGAGTGGATTTCTCCCCCGAAGAAATTCAAATTTACATGGATATTTTCAAAGAATTCCGGGACATTTTTGCCTGGTCTTATGAGGAAATGCCAAGTATCGATCCGAAAATAGTTGAACATGAAATCACAACGTATCCTGATGCCAAGCCTGTTCGACAAAAACTTCATCCAGTCAATCCCAAGAAAGCAGCAGCCATCAAGATTGAGGTTGAGAAATTGCTAAAGACAAGTTTTATTTATCCTATCAATTTGACTCAATGGGTGTCAAATCCTATGTCGGTCAATAAAAAACAAGGCATGATTCGTGTATGTACCGATTTCTTTGATTTGAACAAGGCATGTCCCAAAGATAATTTTCCAACACCATTCATTGACCAGATCATTGATGAATGTGCCGATTATGAAGCCTTTTCTTTCATGGACGGTTTTTTGGGATATAATCAAATCCAAATCAAACCTGAATACCAACACAAGACGGAATTCATTTGTTCATGGGGTACATTCGCATATCATAAGATGCCTTTTGGCCTTAAAAAGGCTAGAGCCACTTTCCATCGGGCCATGTCTTTTGCTTTTCATGACCTCAAGCATATAGTCGAGAGGCCTATCTAGATGATTTAGCATCATGCTCTCGCAAGCGAACGGATCATCCCACACACCTTAGACTAATCTTCGAACTTTGTCGCTACTTTAGGATTCGCTTGAATCCAAACAAGTGCAGATTCTACGTAACGTCGGGATGATTTTTAGGTTTCATCGTATCAACAACAGGGATCATGGTCGATCCTCTTAAGCTGGAGGCAATAATCCAGTTTCCCCCCCCACGCACAATCCTACAACTTTAGAGTCTACAAGGCAAGGCAAACTTCTTACAATGCTTCATCGCCAACTATGCCGAAATCACCAAAGGCTTTATGCGTTTACTAAAGAAAGAAGTTCCTTTTTTATGGGACGAAGCTGCTCAATGCACTTTCGACGCATTAAAACACGCCCTCACAACTGCACCTCTGCTATGGCCACTTAACTATAACAAAGATTTCTTATAATATCTGGTTGTCGCAGAGTCAACCATTGGCATGGTTTTAGTTTAGGAAGATGATTCGTTCTCAGAATACGTGATCTATTATTTGAGTTGAGGCCTCGTAGGACCGGAACTCAATTATTCTCATATCGAAAAACTTGTGTTGGCAGCAGTTCATGTTGTTCAATAGTTTCATCACTATGTTCTGTTTTGCAAGACCACCATCATTGCTGTCGTGAATCCATTCCAGTACATGTTGACACAACAAATTATAGGTAGAAAAATCAGTATATGGATATTCATCCTCCAAGAATTTGACTTAGACTTCGTTTCAGCAAAGTCTAAGAAGTCATTGGTCTTCCCAGAGCTTATTTTGGAACTTTCAGTTGAGTCAGGTGACGTTGTGCCTGAGGAATCGCCTATCCAGGGAGATATGTTTTTCATTTCATCTACAGACCCCTGGTACGGAGATATACTTATCTATATCTAGACTTTGAAGTGCCCCACCTCTGCTTCTCGTGACGAGCATCGACGGATACGCCATCAGGCTAAAAATTATCTCATACTCGATGATACGTTGTATCGGAGAGGTGTAGATTTCATCTTACATCGATGTCTCACTCATGAGGAGGCCATCATCATGCTCAATGATTGCCATACTGGAGCTTGTGGCATTCATTTATCTGGGTTGGCAACGGCCCAAAAGATTCTACGAGCAGGTTACTTCTGGCCAACACTTATCAAAGATTGTATCGAACCGGTCAATAAGTGCCATCCGTGCCAAATATTCTCTTGGAAGATGAGGGCACATCCCGCTCCTATGTTTCTTGTCATCACAGTTGGTCCCTTCACTAAGTGGGGGATTGATTACACTACATGCAACCCCCCGTCAGCAAGGGGGCACCGCTATATCATCGTAGTTGTTGACTAGTTCACTAAGTGGGTCGAAGCTATGCCAACGTTTAAATATGATGGCGAGACTGCAGCTCTCTTCTTATTCAACCAGATCATATCAAGGTTCGGCGTCCCGAGAGAGATTGTCACTGACCATGGCAGTCACTTTCAGAACCAAATGACAACCGAATTAACATCAAAGTTTGGGTTACAGTAGGAGCATTCATCACCTTACTACCCCCAAGCCAATGGGTAGGTGGAAGTTGTAAACAAAACTCTTAAGACTATTCTATAGTGAACTATCAACTCAGCCAAGTCAAATTGGCATTTGATGTTATACTCGGCATTATGGGTTTACCGAACATCTGTTAAGAATGCAACTGGTTTCTCACCTTTTCAACTCGTTTACGGGTTGGAGGCAGTCTTTCCCATCGAACGTTAGATCCCATCTCTAAAATTGGTAGAACAATTATTGCCAGACACTTCTCCGCTTGAAGAACGGTTAGTACACCTTGAGCAACGTCATGATGCGGCCCTAGCCAATGAGGCTCACAAACATAAGGTCAAGTGTCAGTATGATAGGTCCATTCATCCTCGGATTTTCTCTGAGGGCGACCTTATCTTGGTCTATGACCAAGATAAGGACCCCCTGGGGGTAGGAAAGTTTAAACCCATGTGGTTCGGACCCTTCATCATAGAAGAGATATTAAAAAGGGCGCTTATCGTTTGGTTGATTTTGAAGGGAATGCTTTGGCGAAGACTAGAAATGGGCTCTACCTCAAGAAGTATTACTCATAGACAGGTCACTATGGGTAACTTTCTGTAACATATGTATAGTCTTTACTATTACTTTTTAAGTTTCTTTTAAGTGTTATGGACGTGTCATTGATGTTATCTTTCGTCAATATGGAAGATGTCAAGTGATTCTGAGGTGTTCGTTGGGTATGCAAACGGTGCTAGTCGGCACACGCGGAGGCTTGCCTCCGCAACTTGGGTAATCTTTACACCTCAGGGCCAGTTGTTATCTTCCAGAGGTATATGCTTAGGTGACACCACAAATAATGTCTCTAAGTATAGTGCAGTTATTGAGTTGCTTCGTGATGCCTTGGCATTGGGTATCTCTCATCTCTGGGTCTATCTCCACGCTCAACCGATTGTGTCGCAGCTAAACAGAGTATACCGGGTTCATGATCCAACTTTACACCGATGATTCCTTAGGGTACGTCTCTTATAATGAAACTTTGATTATATTACATATTTTCATTTTCCTAGGAGATTAAACCAAATTACAGATACTCTAGCTAATCAAATTTTAGATTGGCATCTTACACACATATGAAAGAACGTTGACATAAGCATGTAAATACATTTTTTCACACGCGATCCTTAAGACACAAAAGATAAAAAAAAACCATATATAACATCATAAAACAACCAGAGTACATAGATGGATGCAAGCGCCTCAAAAATGGGACTAATAAATGAGTCACAGGGATTATACCCTCAAAAAATATATACAAGTAAGTGCTCGTGGCACGTCAAAAGTCTACATAGGCTCAGGGCCTATGGGCCCTGTTATAATAGTCCACAGCATGGGATAAACACCTAAATAACTGGACCCACGTCCGAGGTGCTCCCACGACATGAGGCTGCATGGATGGTGGCAGGTCCTCTATCTCTGCCATCGGGACTGTGTGAGTGAGTGCAGTGAAGTTCCGCTCAACTCGTCTAAGGACTCTCTTAGCCTCCCCGGCTGGGAGGTTCCGTGCTATTGCTTCTCCTCCAGCGGCAGAAGATGCGGCTTTTGTCCGAGGACAACGCTTGTTCCGTGCATAATCGGCAAGTCACACGGGTCCCACATCTGCATACAACAAACATTTACCCGTCAAATACACTGCCATACAAAAAATGATATATATCATAAAAATGACAAAAAAATTACATATGCAAACAAAAAAACTATAAAGGTGGAGACTTACCCATCTCCCCTCGCTCCTCACTAGGAGGCATGGGTATCTCAGGATCTCTAGAAAAATCTATCCCTGCATATGGGTAGTCCTCGATCACAAGGATCTGTCGTGAAAGCCACGCAAAGAATGCATCATCAAAGGACTCATTGGTCCTTCCACCACCCTGTCGTGGCAGTAATATTTCCCATCTACACACTACAAGAAATGAGGCCTGATGTCCTCATACTACTTCCCAAGGGCTAAAGCTCGAAACTCTCTCGAATAAAAATGAACACAAGATCATCTCGAACCCGAAATTCCTTTGTGTCCGTTGTTGGCAATATGTCAATTGCCTCTTCATGCACTCTAGTAATGTAGTACTCTAGTCAAAAATATGTGCATTCAAGCACTGGATCGCACATTTCATCTGTGTGCGAGAAGCCTGATGCAAGGTTGCAGAGCTGGTAATCTGCCCAATCAGTAATAATATCGCCTGCAGTGATAGGTTAGTGATCTTACTGATAGGTACCTGGGAGCCCGCACGATCAGTCCCAGCCTCACAGTGCTCATCTATAAGTTCTGATATCTTACTCGGTCCCGCAGGAAATGTCCTAAAGTTAACTGGTTCCCCTCTCCTTCAGAGGCCAGTCAAAAAATAAATATCCTCGGTGGTGGGCACCAGTGATTTCCCCTCTAGCATAAAATCCTTTGCATCAGGGTGTCAGTAGTCGATCAAGGCATTTAGTAGCCTTGGTTGTGCACGCATAAATGGACACATAAAGAACTTTAGTAAACCGCATTGCATCAACACGGCCACGACATTCGGATCTGCCGCAACCAACTCACTGACTGCTTCATGCTCTCTTTCCCTCCACTAGACATACATCCTGCCAACACAACAAGGTTCAGGAGGGTCAACACTTTCCTTTTAATTCTTTTTTTTCTACAAAAGGGGGGTCCACGCGAGTTGTCGAGGAAACAGTCGCGTGTACACGCGGGTAGCCTTTACTCTGCCCGCATGTACCTAGGGCCGACTTGTTTAAGGTCTGCGCCCACCCAAAAAATGAACTTAAAAACAAAATTGAAGAATTGAATAGCTAGATAAGGGAGTTTGTACTTACTTGGTCCAAGCAGAAGTTCGTTTCGTCCACTGTAGCTCCCGGAATCACCGTTTTTAGCAAAGGGGGTCTTTTGGCTCCAGAGTCAATTTCCAAATCAGCAATGGTGATAATGAGCTGCCAGCTTCTATTTATAGACTTTTGGGCCTCTTTTTGTCACTTTTTTGGCCTCCCTTATCAATTTCTTTATACCAAAAACCATTTTGAGTGATTCCGGAGGTATATGGGAGGGATTTGATCGGGTATTGGGACACTTTTTTGAGTTTTGAGAAAATTTTGACGGTCCATAAAAAAAATTCCAGGAATCAACTTGAGCATATAGGTTAGGTTATTACCCCAACTTTTGCGTCTCGTTGTCCTTTTCCTCTGCTATAGGATTGATCTCGTCAGGTTGTGACATGGAACCATCATGTCTTCTTTAGAAGTGTCTCAACTTGGTGGTAGAGCTTACCAGAACATGGATGCCCTAGGTAGGTCCTGGTTGCATTATGGTGTCCATGTCGTCTCTAAAACACTGTAGGCTCGGGAGTCCTTATAGTCTTTCCTAAATATGAGTTTGAGCCTTATTTGCATGATTCTTCCTCGCTATTTGTCTCACCCTCAGGACTCCCAAAAAATAAATGGGTCTCCTTTTAAGCCCTTTTCAGACCCTCTAAAGATGAAAAGATTGCCAAGCGATCTTGTGGCCTTTCACTCTCGTTAAACTTAAATTTGAAGTCACGTTTGTTTGGCGGTAGTTTACCCCTTTTTCGGTTCGGACGATCAACTATACGAAAAAAGGTATACTCTATCGAATTTTCGTTCTTTAGAAGAGTACTCTCAAGTATAATTTTATTCCTTTTTCGGGCTTGAGGGACTAAACTTACGAAAAAGAAACCCCCATGGAGTCCATAGTTAGGCTCTTTTCAAACTCCCTAAAATTGAAAAGATTGTCGAGTGACGTTATTCTTTCACACTCGTTAAATTGGTCCAGAGGAATATTCCTGATGGAGTCCATAGTTAATCTTTTTTCAGACTCCTTAAAAGTGAAAAAATAGCCGAGTGATCTTTTCCTTGTCACACTTGTTAAAATGGTTTTGAATCGACGTCTAATCGGTGCTAGTTTATCCCTTTTTCGAACCGACTAGACTATCTTCGAAAAAGGCACCCCAACGGAGTCTCCTTTTATGTTTTTTCAGACTCTCTAAATATGAAAAATCATCAATCTTACCTTCTCTGGGCTCGTTAAACTTACATCGAAGGACGTTACCATTGTGTGTTTTATCAACCGCATTTGCATACCTTATCCACCAACCTTGTGACGGTTTGCTTCTGCGTCTTAACACCTTTGGTCATCGGAGGATTTTTCCTGGGTATTATTTTACCAGAACATCAGTCTTGTCCTTGTGTATTGATCTTGTATGTTTGCAATACTCGTTCCTCCATTGTAACGTAATATTCCTTTATTTTTTTTCCAAAATTATCGAAAAGAACAAAAAAATCAAATATACCCCAAAAAGAGGATGAGAAAAGTATTTTCTTTATTGGCAGCATAATGAGTCTCCCTTGGATAAAGCACATTTGTTTGTTTTATCATCAGACTATGGGATGTAGTACGACCTTAGGAAGCTTTTCTCGCTATATAGAGTTGTGTCCTCCACCGTTTGGTTATTCTTCCAAACATATGGAGAGTTTGCGTTGCCTCTTGCTTCGTAGACTTATGATTAACATATATGCTGCCTGAGTCTCATCACTTGTCGTGCTATTGTCCAAGGGAAGTTTGTCACTAAACCTGAGTCAGCCCCTCTGCAAAATGTCTCTTGTCCGCATACCCAGCCATCCCGAACACCCAATCAAGTCCTTGTTTGAAATCGTTGAAGCCTTCCATATGATCATCAAGATTATCACGTCAATGACCGAAGAACCTTCGAAGACCTCTGGGTAGTTCAATCATACACTCATATTACACTCCTACCCAAGTTTTGAAGATTTTGAAATTTTTGCTCGAGCTTTGAAGATCTCATCTCTAGCCGTCAGGCCGAATCAGCTTCTGGAAGATGGATACTCTACATGTATATCTTTCTGATTTCGAGATATAGCTCCGCTATGTATTGTTTGCGGCTACTCTTTATAGTTATTTAACATGGATCTACAGTGTATTTGATTGGTAGCCATGGTTCTATTTTATCCCTAGCATGAGTATGCCTGCCTCGGTGAGACATTTGTTATTTTGCAGACGGCACCTCCTGGTTCCTGATCCTTGGGCTCACTCGTTCGGCACATCGGTAAAGATTGGTAATGTATTTCGGCCATCAGATGCTCTTCTGACCTCACACATTAGGGGGCATCTGTTATAAGCCTAAATTGCACCACATATGCTTACATGGCATCGGGCCAACTCATTTCCCTTCTTTGCCAAAACTTTGCTGAACAACTCTTTAAAAATCCTCTTGTGTAAAGGCCCACACGCCCTAACCCATTACTGCATGTGTGTACATGCTGGCTGGCTCACAACAGCCCGCCTGTACCTACTAAAGCACGAAAAAAGGAAAGTTGTCGACTGAACAAAAAGCTATGGGTGAGTTAACTGAAACTCCTGGCCATGCATGGCCGAGGGTTCATCCAAAACCCTAGCTCCTTCTAGCCTATAAAAGAAGGGGTAGGGGTACCATTTGGAGGAGGAAAAAATATAGCGAAGAAACTCTGCCCATTTACGTATTCCATTGTCCCAACCCTTTAGCCTTTCCTCATGCCAAAGGAGATTTAACGCAAAGAAGTTGAAGGACAGAAGAAGAGGAGCCCAGGATCGGGTTCAAGGAGTGGTGGTTGGTCTCAACTTTTGTAAGTTGACTCACTTTATGTAATAAAAAGAATGATTTTCCCGTCCCAATTCATGAACTGTCTATAGTTTGATTGATTTATGTTTGATTTCTAACCCTTGAGTATAGAAGTAGCATGCATGCATAGTTGTTGTTTGTCTTAAGTGCGGGTCATCTTTGGAGGGAGCAACGCAAACAAGTAATCAAGCACAACGGAGGATTGACATCGAACACCGGTAATAAGGTAGGTGGTCCTTTTCCATGCATTTGCTGAGAAAACAGGATTTAAATCTTGGGATGTAGGTAAAAAATTAGTTTCTATTCGGTCAAATCAACATGCAAAGTCTGACCCTAATTTGCTAGTCCGTAGGGTGTTTTTCCCAACAACAGTCAACTATGGTTTGTTTCATAATATAGGTCATGTTCTTGTTGGTGGACTCAACTACACCATTTCCTTTAGGGTAATAGTTTGTTGCATATATTAGGATTATCCCTTTGTCTAAAGAAAACTCAGTTAACTTCAAGGAAGAAAAATATGTAGTGTTATAAAAAACAAGAGTAGTTGGCACACCAAACCTGGTAATCAATTGTTTCTCTGAAAAATTGATCACAATCTCTTCATTTACCCTCATCAAATGAATAGCCTCTATCCAATGTGTGAAATAATATGTTGCAGTCAATATATATTAGTGTTTCTTCAGAGAATGAGGATTGATTTATCCAATGATTTATAGTACCCACTATTCAAATGGCTCTTCAACAATGATAGATTGCAAAAGGACTGTATGTTTCTTCTCACAACCATCATATTTTTTACAAATTTTACATCTTCAAGAATAAACGTGTGCATCCTTGAAAACTATGGGCCAATAAAAACTAGCTCTCAAAATATTAAGTGCAATGGTTTCACCAAAAAAATGTCCTCCTACTATTCCATCATGTAGCTATGAGAGAACTTTATCAACATATTTTTTTTCTAAGCATCAAAGGAGTACACCATCATATTTATTTATAAATAAATTGTCATTGATGAGATGATATTGATAAGATCTAAGCCTCAAGGCTCTCTTCTGTTTGGAGCTTAAATGAGTATGAGAAGTCCCATGTTGTAAATAATATTTAAGATCATTATACCAAGAGTCATTTTATGCGGAAATGTAGGGAAATATATGTCTGTACAATGACATCTCATTCTCCCATCCTTCATCATGTGATTCAGTTGCATCTAAGGCTTCAACGGTTAGTCCTAATGGAAAAAACCCGCCTTTAACTACACCAAGGTTTAAGATGTAGACAGAGTGAATGACCGTCTAAAAGTAAATCAATTCTCTACTCTACCCCAAACATACCAAAATAGATGAAAGGAAAGAAATAGGAGAATATATTGGGTAACTATACCTTTTATCCCACATCTAGTGATTATCTCCTCAAGCTTGGTAGTTCCAATGACTGCACGTATCCTCCCAAGGTTGAACTACATCCAAAGATAGCCAAACAAGGACTACAAGCATGCTATTATATTCATAATTTAGGGTTAGATATCAAATTTTAAGTATAAATCAAAGATATACAAAAAACATCGTCATTTGGGACAGGGAAAATGTGATTCTTTTATTCATCAAACAAAGACTGAAACTTAGAATCTATGTCGGCCACCGTTCTGCGTACCTGTTATGGGATCCTCCTTACAATGATCCAAGAACACCCTCAATAGGCCTCTTCTCACAATATTCTTATCTCCTCAAGGAAGGGGAATGGATTGAGTGGAAGAAAAGGGGTTGAATGAGGGAATGATAAGGAAGATACTCACAAAATCTTTAAAATGCTTGGGCAAGGAGGGGAGTGAACTTTGGCAGAATTTCATTGTTCTTATGCTTGGACTTGAAATGAAACCCAAAAACCTCTTTTTTTATGGAAAAAAGATGGTTATTCGGTTGGGTGACAGACCATAGCAGGTGAATTGGTTGGGAAACCTCCAATAGCCCGTGAATTTCAACGAATTCCTTGCAACTTTTTATTTGTTGCAAATTTTACGAGCATACGTGGGTTGTAATGGTGCAACAAGTGTATGTACACTAGCTGTAGTGGTGCATCATTCATATGTACATGGGATGTAATGGTGCAATGTGCATACATCTTATAAAAAATGTTTTTTTAAGAAGTTTTTCTCAGCAGTGCTTTGGAAAAATATGCAAGTAAGAGGGCCAAGTCCAAGTATGCATCATTAGGGAATTTTAGGGCTATAACATATGCCCCCTAATGTGTGAGGTCAGAAGAGAAACCAATGGCCAAAATACATTACAATATCTTCACCAATGTTCAAAAACGAGTGAGCCCGGGACCAAAGTTTGAGAGGTGCCATCTGCAAAACAACAATTGTCTCTACAAGGTGAGCATACCCATGCTCGGGATGAATTAAATCATGGTTTCCAATCAAGTACACTATAAATCCATGTCATATAACTATATAAAGTGTAGTCGTGAGCAATACATAGTGGATCTACATCTCAAAATCAATCAAAAATATACAAGCATAGTATTCATCTCCGAGAAGCTAGTGATGCCTGAGGATGGAAATGAGGCCTTCAGAGCTCGAGCAACAGTTTCAAGATCTTCAAAACTCAGGTAGGAGTACAGTGGGAGTGTATAACTTACTACTCTGAGATCTCTGACGGCTCGTCGGGAAAAGACATGAGGATCTCGATGATCATGCAAAGAACTTCGTCGATTTCGAATCTGGACTTGACTGGACTCTCGGGATGGCTGACTCATGAAGGTCAAGAGACAAAATGTAGAAAGGAAGACTCGGTTTGAGTGAAACTTCCCTTGGAAAAAAGCACAAAAGATGATCAGACTCGAGTTGCATGACATTGACATAAGTTCGTGATGCAGGAGGCAACGCAAACTCTCCATGTGTTTGGAAGAGTAAACAAATGGAGGAGAACATGGCTCTATGTTACGAGAACATATTCCTAAGGTCATACTAGATCCAAATGCTTGACAAAAAAATGGAAGGATGTGCTTTGTCCAAGGGCGACTCTTTGTGATGCTGAAAAAATATATATATATTTATCGTCCCCTCCTTTTGGAATATTTGATTTTTTTGTCTTTTTCAATTTTTTAAGAGCTTGAAAAAGAATAAAAGAATGCTACGTTACAAAGGAGAAGTGAGTGCCACAAGGAAGCATACTAGTTCCAAGTGCAAGGAACATACTAATGCTCAAAGAAAAGAGACATGTGCAGGAAAAGGACACATGGGGAAAATTCCTCCATGGGTCAAGGTGCCAGGTCGCAAAGGCAAGTAATGCTACAAGGATTGTGTATAAGGCATGCTTCAAAGGTTCAGTTGAGAGAAACATGGAGCTGGCATTAGGCCAAAGACACAAAGGTGCAAATGTGGTTGAGCAAGACATAATGAGACCCCTTCAATGTAATTTTTATGAGCCCAGAGAAGGTAAGCTTGGTAGTTTTTTCACATTTAGAGAGTCTGAAAAAACACAAAGAAGACACCAGGGAGTACCTTTTTCGGAGATAGTCTAGTTGGTTCAAAAAAGGGGTAAACTTGCACTGAAAATACGTCTATTCAAAACCATTTTAACGAGTGTGACACAAACAAGATCACTCGGAAATATTTTCAATTTTAAAGAGTCTGAAAAGAGCTTAACTATGGACTCACAGCCTTTTTCTGAGTTTAGTCTCCTTAGCCCAAAAAAGTATAAAAGTTACTGAGGAGAACTCTCCCAGTGAGACGAATCTCCCGAGGTGTACATTTTTCTACTATAATCTACAGGCTAGAAAGAGGTTTAAACTCATGCCAATAGATTTTCTTGTGGACCAATTTAATAAGTGTGAAGGAACAAGGTCACTCGGTGATCTTTTCAATTTTAGGGAGTCTAAAAAGAGATTAACTATGGACTCCGGGGGGTTCATTTTTCGTAAGTAATCTCCAAGGCATGAAAAAGGTGATAAAACAAAACCAAGGAGAATGTTCCTTTTTCGAAAATTTAGTTGCTCCGGCCCGAAAAAGGGTTAAACTTACTCCTGAGAATACTCTTCTAGCGAACTAAAGTTTGGCGAGCATGAAGGATAACCAGATCGCTCGGAAATATTTTCATTTTTAGAGAGTCTGAAAAGGGCTTAAAGAAGACTCCAGGGGGCTACTTTTCTCAGTTAATCCAGGTGAGATCAAAAAGAATAAATACAGTCTCGTTGGATGTTTCTTTCAAATTTTAAAGCGAGCTTGAAAGACAACAAAGCATGCTCATGTGGGGAGTCCTGAGGGTTAAGGCCAAGAATGATGATACATCAAATGGATGAGTCTTTATCTCATAGTCATGATAGGACTAACAATCACTCCCAAGCCTATAGTAATTACTGATAGCATGGACGCCAAAATGCAACAAGGATCTACCTAGGGAATCCATATAAAGTTAGGCTATACCACCTAATTACAACACTTCTAGAGAAGTAATGAAGGTTATGCATCGTACTTCGGTGGGGTTGATCTTATGGAAAATCGGACAATACAATGAGATGCAAAAAGTGGAGATGAAATCCTGATTTATATGCAAAAAGTTGGAAAAAATGACTTTTACCAAAAGATACCAAAAAGTGACCCATCCACCAAAAAATTCACCAAACCAAAAGGAAAAGAGTACGGGATCACCTAATAAGAAACTGAGAAATGGAATCAAGTGATCATCAAGCCAGAAAAAATGACAAAGGGGGTCAAAAAGCAGCAAAAAGGGCCAAAAAAGTCTATAAATAGAAGTTGTTGTCTCATTTTTACCATTGCAAATCGAAAATTAACCAAAAGGAGAAAAAACCTCTTTTCTAAAAGAGTTGATTATGGGAGCTTCAGTGGATGAAACGACCTTCTACTTGGACCAAGTAATTACAAAATCATCCCTCTTGCATTTCAATACTTCAATTATGCATTTATTTTATTTTTTGAGGGGGTGCGCTCTCCTAAAAAGAGCGGCCATGTGTGTACACGGGTTGTCCAAGGATAGCCCGCACATGTACTCGAGAAGAAAACAATCTACCTGTGTACACCTTTGCAAGCTTGGAAAAAGTAAAAATTCAAGTACTAAACTTCCTCCATTTTTCCATGAAACACGAAGTATGTGCACTGGAGGGAGAGGGAGCATGAGGATATTGACATTTTGTTCGAAGAGGACCCTACAACCATCACCGCACTAAAACATTGTGGGCTATGGAAGTTCTTCCAGTTTCTGTTTATGAGGACACAACCTAGATTGCTCAATTCTCTTGTATATTATAGTCGCCCAGATGCAGAGGCATTCATTCTAGAGGGTCAATCATTGAACCCCATGGTAGAGGACATTTACTTCTTGATTGACCTCTTGAGGAGAGGGGAACCAGTCAATATGAGGACATTTCCCCCTAGGCCTTTCAACATCAAGGATTATATCTAGATGTACTGTAAGGTCGGCACTAAGAAGGTAGGTTCTCAGGTGCCAATTCACAAGATCACTAGTTTGACTCTATGAGTGATCTTGTTGTTAATTGTGTGGATTACTGGATCAGCACCCCTGCATCAAGCCTCCCAAGAAAAAATGCATTGTGCCATTTAGTGTTAGGAGGCACACATTTTCGACTAGAGCATGAAGAGACAGCTGACATAGTGTCATCAACGTACCCACAAGAAATTCGGGTTTGGTACGATTTTATGCTCCTTTTTCTTTGAGAGGGTACCCAGTCTCAGTCTCAATGAGACAATATGGGGGCATGTGGCCTCCTTCCCAACAGTATGTAGGTGGGAAGCAATGTTTCCACGATAGGGTGGAGGGAGTACCATTGAGGTCTTCGACGACAATTTTTTCAACTGGTGGGCATGATAGATTCCGACAATTGAGGATTACCCTTACGTCGGGATCAACTTTTCCAAAGATCCAGACATGCCCATGCCTCCCGACAAGGAGAGAGGCAAGATAGGTAAACTTTTTAAAGTTATTTAATTTTTAATTGTTTATATATATATGATTTTTATGTGTGTATAGAGTACTTTCTCTTGTGTATCTTCTATATACATATGTGGGACATGTGCGCCCAGTGGACTTCGCAAGGACTCGGTAGTGTCCTCGACTAGAGGAAGGACCAGCAGCAGCCGGAGGACCAGCAGCTATAGAGGGACCTCGAGATGGAGAGGTTGAGAGAGTTTTGAGACGAGTGGAGTGCAACCTCACTGCGCTCACTTGCACCGTACCCGTGGTTGAGGTCAAGGATCTCTCGCCTGCTATGTAGCACCATGTAGTAGGGGTGCCATGGACATGGGTCCAACTATTCCGACATTTGGCCAATGTTGTTGTACATTATGGAAGGGCCAATAGGCCTCGTTCTTAGATAGTATAGACCTTTGATGTGCCGAGGGAACTTTTTGTACATGTATTTTTTGAGGGCATAAGCCCAACGATGTATATTGAACACTATTTTTTAGGCGCTCGCGCCCACCTATGTACTCATGACACTTTTTGAGATATATATATATATACCTCTTTTTTTTCTTATGGATTAATTTTTTTACAAATGTATGTACATGTGTATGTGTGTGATTTTATTTTTATGTGTGTGAAACATGCCAATCTAATATTTGATTATCTAGAGTATCTTTCATATGATTAAATATCCTAGGAACATGGATATACATAATGTAATCAAAGTAAGGTTCTAAGAGACGTACCCTAAGGAATCGTCGGTGCAGAGTGGGATCATAAATGTGTTAAACCCCATTTAACTGGGACACAACCAGTTGAGCATCTAGGTAGACCCAGAGTTGAGAAATTACATGCAACAAAGCGTCACGAAGCAAATCTATCATTGCACTGTATTCAGCAACATTGTTTGTAGCATTGCCTAGAAAAATACCTCCGGAAGATAGCAACTGGCCTCCATGTGTGAAAATCACCCAAGTTGTGGAAGAAAGCCTCCGAGTGTGTCGGCTAGCGCTGTCCACTAACCCAAAATACACTTCTGATTCACTTGACATCTGCCATAGTGAAAAAGAAGACATAAATAACTACATGTCCACAAAACAAAAAAAGACAAAAAATTGTATAAGAAGCTATACATATGTACAATACGTCACCCAGGTGACAAACCTAAGAGTAATACTTCTAGAGGTAGAGCCCATTTCTAGGCTCTACTAAGGAATTTCCTTCAAAATAAACTAGACGGTAAGCTCCCTTATTCAAGACCTCTTTCACAATGAATGGTCTGAACCACATGGGTTTGAACTTGCCTACCCCCAGGGGATATTTGTCTTGATCATAGACCAAGACAAGATCACCTTCGGAGAAAATATGAGGATGAATGGACCGATCATACTGACACTTGACTCATTTCTTATGAGCTTCATTAGCTGAGGTTGCATCACGACGCTTCTCATTGAGCTGCTCAAGATATAATAGGCGTTGTTCAAGCCGTGAAATGTCCGGCAATAATTCCACTCCCAATTTTAAAGAAGGAATCTGACACTCAATAGGTAAGACTACTTCCAACCCGTATATGAGTTGAAAAGGTAAAAAACTGGTGGCAGTATTCATAGACATTCGGTAGGCCCACAATGATGAATATAAAACAAATGTCAATTTGACTTGGAAAAATTGATCGTCCGTTGAAGAATAGTCTTGAGAGACTTATTCACAGCTTCAACCTGACCATTCACTTGCGGGTAATAAGGAAATGAATGCTCCTATTTCAACCCAAGATTTGACATTAACTCAGTCATCATTTTTTTTGGGAAGTGTCTTCCATGGTCGGTGACAATCTCCTTCAAGATTTCGAACCTTGCTACTATCTGATTAAAAATGAAAAAATTCGTTGTTTTTCCATCATTGTTGAAAGTTGGCATAGATTCGACCCACTTGGTGAAGTAGTCTACTGCTACGATGATGTAACTATGCCCCCTAGCTAAGTTCAGGTGACATGTAGTAAATTTAATCCCCCACTTGGTGAAAGGACCAACATCAATTACAGGGAACATAGGAGCAGGATGTGCCTGCATCTTCTGACAGAAGATCTGGCACGGGTGGCACTTCTTGACCGCCTCAACACAATCCTTGATTAATGAGAGCCAGAAGTAACCTACACATAGAATCTTTTAGGTTGTTTCCAACCCAGAAAAATGACCGTCATGTGCTCCAGTGTGAAAATTGTTCAAAACGAGCTATGCTTCTTCATGCATAAGGCATTGGCGAAGAATGCAATCTACACCTTGACGATACAAAGTGTCATCGAGTACAAGATAGTTTCGCGCCTAATTTTAAATTCATCGACGCTCATCATTGGAAGCAGAAGCAGGGCACTTCAAAGTCTATAGACTAGTATATCTCCATACCAGAGGTCTGAAGATGCAATTAGAAAAAGATCTCCTTTAATAGGAGATTCTTTGGGCATGATGTCACTAGACTCAACCGGAAGTTCTGAAATAAGCTCAGCAAAGACCAGTGACTTTTTTCATTTTGCAGCAAATAAATCCAAGTCAAATTATTGGAGTATTACAATCCATATACTGATATTTCCTCCAATGGCCCGTTGTGTTAACATGTATTGGAAAGGGTTGACAATGACAGTGTTCTTACGAAGAAAAATGTAGTAACGGAACCGTTGGACAACATGAACTGCTACCAAAGAAAACTTCTCAACGTGAGAATAGTTGAGTTCCAGATCAACCAGGCCTCGGCTAAGTTAATATATAACGTGCTCTTCGAGAAAATCATCCTCTTGAACCAAGACCATATCGATGGTCATTTCCTCAGCAATCAAATACAACAAGAAATATATGTTATAATCGAGACGTCGGAGTAGAGTGGCAGACGTCAAGGTGCATTTTAACACTTCAAAGGAGCGTTGAGTAGCTTCATCCCAATAGAATGGGACTCCCTTTTTCAAAATATGCATAAACCCTTTAGTGATCTCGGCGTAATTTGTGACAAAATGTCGAAGAAAATCTGCTTTCCCCTATAAGCTCTGAAGTTGGGGTATCATGCATGGGGAAGGAGATTGAACTATCGCCTCAACCTTGAGAGGATCGACCATGATTCCTATTGTCGATATGATAAAACATAAGAGACGACCTGATCTCACGCAAAAACTACACTTTATAGGATTCAATCGAATCCAATAGTAGGGACATCGCTCCAAGATTAGTCGAAGATGAGCGGGACGATCAAATCTCTAGAGAGAGTGTCATGCTAATCATCAAGGTACGCCTCGACTATGTGTCTAAGGTCATGAAAAGAAAACAACATGGCCCGCTGAAAGGTATCTACAGAATTCTTCAAGCCAAAAGGCATCTTACGATATGCGAGCATGCCCCAAGGACAAATAAAATTTGTTTTATGTTGGTCCTCCAGCTTGATTTGAATTTGATTGTATCCTGAGAAACCATCCTTGAATGAGAAGACCTCGCAGCCAGTGCAGTCATCGACAATCTAATCGATGAATGGGGTGGGAAAATTGTCTTTCAGACAGACCTTATTCAAATCACTAAATTCCATAAACACATGAATCGTACCATGTTTCTTGTTAACTAGAACTAGGTTTGACACCCATTTCGTCAACTGTACGGGGTAGATAAAATAGGATTTGAGCAGTTTTTCTACTTCTACCTTAATTGTTGTCTCTTGTCATGGATTTACTAATCGAAGCTTCTATTGGACCGGTTTGGCATCAGGATAAGTCGTAATTTCATGCTCGACAATCAGTGCATCAATGCCTGGAATTTCCTCGTAAGACCAAGAAAAAACGTCATGAAATTCTTTGAATAACTCAGTGTAAGTTTGAATCTCTTCGGGGGAGCAATTTTCTCCGATGAAAACATTCTCCACAACACCAGGGGTTTAGGAGATATCTATGGGAATCGTTGTAGCTATACTTTCCATGTTAACCTCGACGTAGACTTTGTGTGTAGCCATAGGATTGATAGGACAAGGATTGCCTCCATTCACGGTTGAAACAAATTCTCCCACCTCTATTCTCCTTAACTCAGGAAGGAAGTAAGATCTATGATGTAGATTGTCCCAAGGTCTATCGGCACCAGTCATTTCCTCGAGAATATCCTCATTAGAGGACAAGACCAAGTCTAAAGGATCTTGAGTGACAAGAGAACCTTGATCCCAAATAGGCTCAAGAACTAGATCTAACTCCTGTGCGGGAGTCAGATCGGGGTTGGCCGAAGTCTGTTGGACAATGCCATACACAACCTCACCTGGGGACAAGACCATGGACATGCTAGGATTCCATGTCCTTTCTATTGAGGCTGATAGGGAAGGTAAATTCCACATATCATTAAAGTAGCTCATTTGAAACGATGACACTAGTAGAATTCCAGCCCTAGGATGGTCAGAGACAACCGATATAAGCTTGGCATCGCCATAAGGCGGTGGGTAATCAAAATTTCTCATCAACAATGGAAACAAACCAGCACCTAAGTTGGCAATATCGAGCTGCAGATTATCAATCATCGGGATCGTGGAATCCCCCAATGAAGGGTCAATATGAGAGAAGGAAAATTGGTCAATGGTCACAATCTAGCCCTCGTGTGGAAAACACAAGACCCGAAAAACCGTAGCAACCACTACATGCATTGCATAAGTCCAAATCCTTCCAAACAATAGGTTGTAGTTGAGAGGCGCATCGACCACTTCAACTTTGACACACACGGTTTTTCCTCCCAAATGCATGGGGGAAGAAGGAATAATTCCATGTGGTCTGAGCAACCTATCGTCAAACGTCGTAAGAAATGTAGGTGATGGAGAAAAACTGGGTTGGCCAATGGCCTTCCAACATGCCAATGACATCACACAAGTCGAGGCACCCTCGTCAACCACTATACGAAAAATGTTCCAAGTAAAATATTTTATGGTGTAAGCCAATGCTATCTAAAACGCAACGTGGTAGAGAAGATGGGGTTTTAATTCGGTTGGATCAAAAATGTTCGCTCTCAGGTTACAAGTTTGTCGATCCCAAGGAAGATAATAGAGATTTTCTCTATGAAGGGAAACTTTGGAGGACTTCTAAAGCAGACACCGCACAAGGGCTTTGTGCCAAATCTTCCACAAGGGAGTAGTTATGGGTGTCCCTTGCATTTGGGTTATGAGAAGCCTTCTTAAATGCGCATTTTGGGATGTGATTCATCATTTCTCCCATTGGCTTCTCAATTTGGAGAGGATTCGTTGGGTTCATGGCTTCCTTTCCCTTCTCAGCATATTTCTTCATTTCATAGTCTTGGGCCCTGGTCGCTATATTAGCTTCGGCATTCATCATGTAAATATTCATGGCCAGGTTAGTAGGTGTGGGGGGTCCCTGACTGCCCCCTATCACGCTTGTGGATGCAGAAGCTTCAAACATGTTTTGCCCTTGTGGAAAAGAGTTCGTCAGCACAGCAGGTTGTTTTTTCACCAATAGCTTATGAGCTTCTACAATCCAAGGGAACAAATGAGTTGGGTGGTCCTCCATGCAAAGGTTACACAGATACTTCGAATTCTTGTTCTTTGTTTTTCCCCCGCTAGCATTATTGGTAGCCTTTTTATCCCCCTTACCCTTCTTATTCCATTGTTTCTTATTTCCCTTGAGTTGTTGGTTGGCCTTAGGGTTTGTCGATAATATGCAAGCATGCCCCAAGGACAAATAAATAAAAAATTATGCTGGTCCTCGGGTTTGATTTGAATTTGATTGTATCATGAGAAACCATCCATGAATGAAAAGACCTCGCAGCCAGCACATTCATTGACAATCTAATCAATGAATGGGATGGGAAAATTGCCTTTTGGATAGGTCTTATTCAAATCATGGAATTCCATGCACACGTGAATCGTACCATGTTTCTTGTTAACCAGAACTAGGTTTGACACCCATTTCATCAATTGTACGGGGTAGATAAAAATGGCTTTGAGCAGTTTTTCTACTTATGCCTTAATTGTTTCCGCTTTTCGAGGATTTATCGGACAAAGCTTCTATTGGACCGGTTTGGCATCAGGATAAGTCGTAATTTCATGCTCAACAATTTGTGGATCAATTCCTGGAATTTCCTCATAAGACTAGGAAAAAACGTCATGGAATTCTTTGAATAACTCAATGTAAGTTCCAATCTCTTTAGGGGAGCAGTTCACTCCAACGAAAACATTCTCCATAATGCTAGGGGTTTAGGAGATATCTATGGGAATCATTGTAGAGATACTTGCCATGTTACCCTCAACATATACTTTGTGCATAGCCATAGGATTGATAGGACAAGTATTTTCTCCATTCACGATCGAAACAAATTCTCCCATCTCTATTCTCCTTAACTTGGGAAGGAAGTAAGATCTATGATGTAGATCGTCCCAAGGTCTATCAGGACCATTCATTTCCTCGAGAATAGAGGGCAAGACCAAATATAAAGTACCTTGAATGGTAAGAGAGACTTGAGCCCAAATAGGCTCAAGAACTAAATCTAACTCATGTGCAAGAGTCAAATTGGGGTTGGCCGAAGTCTGCTAGACAATGTTATATGCAACCTCGGCTGGGGACAAGGGAATGGGCATGACAGGATGCCTTGTCCTTTCCATCGAGGCCAATAGGGAAGGTAAATTCCACAGATCTTTAAAGTAGCTCATTCAAAACAATGACACTTGTAGAATTGAATCCCTAGGTTGGTCGAGAACAACTGATATAATCTTGACATCACCATAAGGCGGTGGGTAATCAAAAGTTCCCATCAATGACAGAAATAAACTAGCACTTAATTTGACAATGTCGGGCTTTGGATTATCAATCATTGGGACCGTGGAAGCCCCCAATGAAGGGTCAGGATGGGAGAAGGACAATTGGTCAATGGTCACAATCTGGCCCTCGTGAGGAAAACACAAGACCTGAAAAACCATAGCAACCACTGCATGCATCGCATAAGTCCAAATCCTTCCTAACAACAGGTTGTAGTCGAGAGGCGCATCGACCACTTCAACTTCGACACACATGATTTTTCCTCCCAACTACATAGGGAAAGAAGTAATAATTCCATGTGGTCTAAATGACCGATCGTCAAATTCCATAAGCAACGTAGGTGATGGAGACAAACTGGGTTGGCCAATGGCCTTCCAACATGCCAACAACATCACGCAAGTTGAGGCACCCTCATCAACCACTGTACGGAAAATTTTCTGAGTAAAATATTATGTGGTGTAGCCACTACTGTCTTAAACACAACGTGGTATGGAAGACGGGGTTTTAAGTTAGTTGGATCAAAAATGATCGCTCTCGAGTTACATTTCTATGTCAATCCCAGGGCGGATAATAGGGATTTTCTTTGTGAAGGGAAACTCTGGAGGACTTCCAAAGAATACATCGTGCAAGGGGTTTGTGTCAAATCTTACACAATACAGTAGTTCTGGGAAGCCCTCACATTTGGATTATGAGAAGCCTTCTTAAACGCACCTTTTGGGATGTGAGTCATCATTTCACCCGTCGCCTTCTCAATTTGGAGAGGAGTCTGTGGGTTCGTGGCTTCCTTTCCCTTCTCAACAGATTCTAGCATTCTGTAGTCTTGGGCCCTCGTCATTGTATTAGCTTCAGCATTCATCATGTAAATATTCATGGTCAGGTTAGTAGGCATAGGCGGTCCCTGACTGCCCTCTGTCACGCTCGTCGATGCAGAAGCTTGAGCCATGTTTTTCCCTTGTGGAAAAGGGATCGTCAGCACAACAGGTTGTTGTTGCACCAATAGCTTCTAATATTCTACAAGCTGAGGGCACAAATGAGTCAGGTCGTCCTTCGTGCAAAGGTTACACAGATACTTCAAATTCTTCTTCTTTGTTTTTCCCCAGCCAACATTATTGGTATCCTTTTTATCCCCCTTAGCCTTCTTATTATGTTGTTTCTTCTTTCCCTCGATCTTTTGGTTGGCCTTAGGGTTTTTCAACTGCACGCTGTGTACATTTGACATATGGGTAGGGGGAACAGCTTAACTCGAAGTTCGGCTGGCCACAGACTGTTGTATCGAAAATTGTTGCAATTGATTTGACAACAGGTCCATGGACTTTCCTTGTGTTGAGCCCACAATACTATTGGCATGGGTTCCAGACTTTTTCTTGGCCTTATTGAGAATAGATTGTGGAGCATCTGGAAAAATCTCATAGAGCATGCCAAACTGAGAGTAGATCAGTTCAAGTTGTTGCACTCTCATAATCGCCTCCTCTTCTGAAAACACTGGAAATCTCAATGTCCTTCGATACGCAGGGAACCAAAGACTTCAAAAACCAATCAAGCAATAAAGAAGGAGGGACGTGGACCTTTATTAAGCTCTTACGATATCGCCATTCTTGGATATGATTAGAGCTATGGTCGGCCTTGGTTTGCTAAAAGTTGGCCAGTGATTTAGTGTCGATATCATATCTCACGGGTAATTGGAAATGATTCAAAAAAACCATTTCCAACTCATTGAAGTAAGAATACCTCGAGCAGTCGAGCTCAATATACCATTTTCTTGCACCACCTATAAGATTTCGTTGAAAAAGGTGCAACTATATAGAGTCGTCTTTCAGTGAGTTTGACAAGCACCTTAAATGGAAAGTTGTCACATGATCACCTGGATCTTCGCTTGGCTTGACTTCAAATTTTGGAATATCTAAGGGAAACTTAGTTGACATGGGGGGCCAATGCGGATCGTGACAAATTGGTTCGTTCAGTAATCTCAACAAGTCTGACAGATGTAGTGTTTCCAAAAATGGTAGTTTTGGTTGTGAACTATTTACAGGAAAAGAGGGTCCTCGAGTTTGACTAGCACCAGGTTTCCAGGAAAATTTGGAATGTTAGCCAGGGTTTTGGTAAAAATTATGGCCTTGACCAGCATAGGGTAACTGCATATGTTGGGGTATCATCGGTTGACTCCCATAATTGGGTGACACAACTTGCACAAGGATTTATCCCTTCATTGTGTTGCAAGGACCATGGAAGGGGATGCCCCCAACCAATCCATTGGGCATGGGTAGGGATCCTTTCCTAGGGATCCATTGAGCATGGAAGGGGTTGCCCCAACCGACAATCCTTGCAAGGGAACTGATCCCTGCCAAGGATTCCAAAGACCATGTGTGGAGAAAACTCCAGTCTTCACTCCCTGGGTTTTGTACCAGGTTTTGTTGACCAAAACTGAGATTTCCCCCAGCCGAGACAACAGTCGAAGAAAAATAATTGTTCGCAAACGCAGAAAAAAAAGAGAACGACATAGATTCCACCAGCGTTGTATAAGACGAAGGTCCTAAATTGCCTCCACCATACAAGCTATAATTAGTGTTTGGCCCGATTGGTGGCTGAAAAGAACCACCGAGCGAAGGGGACGGAGGAGGTATATGACCCCCACCATAAGGGATAGCATTAAAAGGGATAGAAGCACCCCCAGTTGACCCTTGTATAGGAGCGTTGGAGCTCCCTGCCCCCATACCCACGGTCTGTAAGGTAGAGTAAGTAAGAACCAAGTTTGAATCAAATTCAGGCATCCCATATGAGAAGGGAGGGCATGTCGTACTCTGAGTGAACGGAGCAGTAATCAAAGCTGATAATGGTATTGGACCACTGCCTAAAGTCAAGGGAGTTGAGACCACTATGGTTCGGACTGGAGAAGGTGGGATAGGAGGTAGGATTCCTCCTGAAGTAGTAGTCATAACGGGAGTATGAGGTCTCTTGAACGAAGTAGCATCATTTGCTTCCATTCTTGCTTGCAAGACTAGATGGCACTCAGAAGGTATCACCTCATGATTCGGATGGTAGGTTCCTCTAGATTTGGAAAGTCTCATCACGGAACAGGCTCGAGAATAGCTTCCTGCGGCCCAGTCGCTTCGAACGACCCTTCTTGATCAAGTCTTTGTTGCAATAGTGGCAGAGGTGGATCCAATGTAACCGGCAACATGCCCTGAAGCCTTCACTGTCGGCGGAGTTGTTGATATTCCACTTTGTGAAATGATCAAC
Organism: Picea engelmannii; assembly: GCA_009831015.1. NCBI lineage: Eukaryota > Viridiplantae > Streptophyta > Pinopsida > Pinales > Pinaceae > Picea > Picea engelmannii. The sequence continues at coordinate 45,601 of ML820516.1, read as the reverse complement.
TAACATAGTAAGTCTTAATTAGCATTTAAACACCAAGCACACACTAAAAATTTTCCTAAAGGAAAAATCAAGCATTCGATTATCTAGTAGGAAGGATAGTTATGCCAATTGACACTAGATCAACTAACTAGTGCAATTGAAACTCGAACACGGAAGAACCCTCCGGGTATACTCTGTGAAAAGAGATTTGATGTATGCCTCAGGTACCATGGTATACCCCCGCAGTCACCCATGTAAGTCCCTAAAATATGGGCAACTAAGTTTCCAGCTCGCAATCAGTCACCAGGTGGGTACAGTCAACAGTCGAGCAGATTGTAATGAGCAGGATAAAAATTCTGAAGCCTATCAATGGTATCGAAATCAAATGGTCATGAAGACAACAGAGGATCTGAATGGATTCGAGGTCCACGAAGCTCTGTAGGAAAATTTAGTCAGTATTATTCCCAAGACACACCCTCAATATACGTTCCCCACTACATTCAATCCAACTTTGGAGGGGTTATCTGTGTTGTCTTTCCTCACATGACCTCGTGTTTATCCACTGTGTTAGAGGGGGATCCTGGCTAAATTTTATGACACTGGACTTAAGAACTCCCTAACTTAGACTCCAATGTTTGATTTAACGGCCTTGAAGAGTTTCCTCTCCAAACCTAATTCAAGTCCCTAAAACCCTAAACTAGTTTGTGAACCCTACAAACAGAAAAGTATTGTATATTTTAGATTAAGCATTATTTTTAAAGTCTTGATTTAGTCAAAAGGTACAGTAGTGAAACTAATGGTGTGATCAAGAGATGAATAAGGCGGAGAAAAGTAAAGCACTTGAAAGAAAAATTACTTCGAAATTAAAAGCAAATCTTTATAACTAACTCTTTGTAAACCTAACTTTTCTTAACTGACACTTCAAGAACTTGTAAAGAAAACCTAAAAATTGGTTTCTCTTGACTACAAGCTACTTATGTTTCAAAAAATCAAGAATAAATTGACAATAAAGACTCTTTTTCCTTTTCGCAAATAACAACTTTAACTACTTTTCCAAACTGAAATGCAAGAAAATCAAATTCCTTTTTTTTAATTGCTTTAAAGAGAAAAATTGAAGTAAATCTTATTCATTTTTCAAAGAAAGTAAAAACGATAAAAAGAAAACTAAAACAAGACTGGAAAATACCTTTATCCCACTACGGATCACAGGGATTCAATCAAGAAACCAAGAAGGCAGATCTACAACTCAACATCTTGCTCAAAACCTTTTTCCAGGGTAAACATAAGAAGACGAAGAAAAAAAGTAAACTAGAACCTATACCCAAGCTATGGGCATAAACAGAGACTCTGGGTTGATTCAATAAATCCCTGAGAAGTGTGAAATTCAATTAGAAAAGAGGGAAACCCCCTCTTTTTCAAAAAAAAATCATGATACAGAGACGTGGGTTGTTGCATCAACAAATTGTGTATGTACACGGGTTGTTTACTGTGCAGAGTGCATATGTATGCAGACTGACCCAAGACAAGGCTCTTACACCTTTGTATCTCTTCAAAAAATGAAAATACCAGGCAGTCTTACAGAGCAGGGACAATTGGTATGCATCCTGGAGGTGACCAGAATCCCTTGACATACTCAGAAAACTTGAAAGAAACTTGAAAGGAAAACAAACCAATCAAACAACCCAAAATCCCCTAAAAAACCCTAGAGGTGTTCCCCAGTATGGTCATTAGTTCTGCAAGAGAGAAAAACCCCCCTTTAACTACACCAGGGTTTAATATGTAGACAGAGCAAATGACTGTCTAAAATTCAATCAATTCTTTACTCTACCCCAAACATACCAAAAAAAATGAAAGGAAATCAATAGGAGAAGAGATCAGGTAACTATACCTTGTATCCCACATCTGGTGATGATCTCCTCAAGCTTGGTAGTTCCAATGACTACATGTCTCCTCCCAAGGTTGACCTGCATCCAAATATAGGAAAACAAGGATTAAAATCATGATATTCTATTCATAAGTTAGGGTTAGATATCAAATTCTAAGTATAAATCAAAGAGATACACAAAACATCATCATTTGGGACAGGGAAAATGTGATTCGTGTATTCATCAAATGAAGACTGAAACTTACAATCTATATTGGCCACCGTTTCGTGACCCTGGTTCGAGATCCTCCTTACAATGCTCCAAGAACACCTTAAATAGGCCTCTTCTCACAATCTTATTATCTCCTCAAGGAATGGGAATGGATTGAGTGTAAGAAAAGGGGCTAAATGAGGGAATGTTGAGGAAGTTACTCACAAAATCTTGAAAATGCTTGGGCAAGGAGGGGAGTGAAATTGGGTAGAGTTTCACTTTTCTTATGCTTGTATGTGAAATGAGACCCCAAAGCCTCCTTTAATATAGAAAAAGGATGTTTATTCAGTTGGGTGACGATCCATAGCAGATGAATTGGTTGGGAAACCTCCAATAGCCCGTGAATTTCAACGAATTCCTTGCAACTTTTTATTTTTTGCAAATTTTGCAAGCATATGTGGGTTGTAATGGTGCAGCAAGCGTATGTACGCTAGTTGTATTGGTGCGGCAAGCATATGTATGCGGGTTTTAATGGTGTAGGGCGCATACATGTTCTAAAAAATGGTTTTTTAAGAAGTTATTCTCAGCAATGCTTTGGAAAAATATGCAAGTAAGAGATCCAAGGCCATGTACGCAGGATTAGGTCATTTTAGGGCTATAACAGTTAGCTTACACAAACCCTGACCTCTAATAATGTTGGCAAGTTTTAACTTGAAATCATATTCCTAGATGGAATTCATCTAGTTTCCTCTACATTCTTTGAGTTCCTTAAGAACAAATAGTGACATCATGACTAGGTCGGCACTATCACCTTGGTGTGGTTGTTCAGTAATTAGGGCCTGAATTGTTTAATTTCTTTGTAGATATAAAAAAATTGTTTACGATCATTGGATATTTCAACTTGACCCCCTATAGACCAATGCTCATAAAAAAAATTGGGCTTCCATTCCCTTGCTCATGTTTCTAGGTGAACACTATTGCAAGGGAATGCTCGGAAGCAAATATGTTTAACAAAAATTCCTTACTAATATCCAGGCTTTGGAGTGTTGGAGGTGCTACTATGGAATCCTTTACTTTATCAAAGGCCTCATTTTCAACAAATTTCCATTTGAACTGGGAGTATTTCTTTATCGTCTACTAAAGGGGATTGACTATTTCTACAAAGTCAACCATGAATATTCTCACAAAGTTTATCTTGTCAAAGAAAGACTACATGGAATTTTTGTTATTGGGCAAAAGAATCTACATGATGGCTTCTTTTTTTCAGAATCCATAGAAACCTCATCTTTTGAAATGATATGCCCAAGTAGTTTCCCTTCTGAAATATAAAATATGTTATTTTGGATTTAAATATATACCATGCTTTCTGCATCTTTCAAATTTTCATTTTAGGTGTTGTAGATGGCCTGATCTCTTCTTTGAATAGATTGTTACATCATCAATATAGACTACACCACTTTGACCAATTATACCTTTAAATGTTATATCCATAGCATGTTGGAAAGTTTCTCCCACATTTATCAGTCCAAAAGGAATTCGGTGGTAAACAAAGTTTCTCTGCTTCATGCGAAAATTGGTCTTTAGTCAATCGTTTTGGCTACAAGACCCTGATTATAGCCTGAAATCACACCTAATAAAGAAAAAATTTAAGATCATGAGATCAGTTCGAGTATTTATTCCATCGAGGGAATAGAGTAATTATCCTTGTTAGATGCCTAATTTAAGTTTAAAAAATCCACAAAAACCATGATTTCTCATTACTTCTTCCAAATAGAGACAAATTTTGAGACTTATGTTGAATGATGTACTTTAAATATTATCCTAGCATCCAATATTTTTTTTAATTCTTTATGGATCAGTGGCTCTAGAGTAGGATGTACTTTTACATTTTTTGTTGAAAAGTCTTCACACCTTCCTTGATAGGTATGACATGTTGAATAATATGTATGTTGTATGTCTTGAAGTCTTCATATGTCTAGGAAAAAACATCTTTGTACTTAATTAATAATTGGACAAAGGTGTATTTTTTCGATTCTTTGCAACATGTTCCTAAGTTGATAAATTTGGAATTCCTTAGAGTTCCCACATTAATCAGTGTGTGCGTCATAGTAGAGCTATTCATTTTTTCATTAACAACCAATCTAAATTTTACTGTAAATCAAATAATTTCTCCAAAGTAAGCACACATTTCAGAACAGGATTCCCTTTAATATTATAGGTTTCATCCCTGCACTTTTGGAGAGCCTTCTCAATCTCTTCATCATCAATGACAACATCTTTGAAAGGGCTAGCATTGGTGAGAAACTATGTTATATGTGATTCATCAAAATAATTAATCAACCTCCATACCTCTTATGGGTAAACTTTGAAATGAAGGGACATGGACTGTATATAATTCTTTACTTGTCTGACAATAATCTTTAAATCACTAAAAACTTTTAAGCATTTTACCTTGAGGTCTATGGATTTCTTCAAACCTTGAACCAAGGCCTCATATTGTGTTGTGTTATTGGTGCATTCAAATTCTAGATGACGGGATATCAAATTGATCCACTTTGGTGGGTATATCATAATACGTCATGCACCAGCTCCATCATGTGCCCTAGAGCCATCAAAGTAAAGATTCCAAATGTTAAATTATTTTTCTATGTTATTTGAATTAGTATTATTTGTCTCTACTATATTACAATCATTATCACCATTCCAAGTGTAGTGAAGGAGTTTGGACTGTATGTCTAGTTGTAAGGATGATTTTTGAGTTTCATAGCACCAACAATCAGTTTCTAAGAAATAATCACCCAATACTCAATGAGAAAAATTGATAGGTTCATTCTGACCTTCCAACTCTATTAAAGTATGCTTCATATGGGATTTGTTTTCCACTTTTATCTTATTTTTTATTCCTTTGTAAGAAAACCATGGATGATACCAATTAGTTACAAAGCACCCCTCTAGATTTTGAGACCAGTCCCTGCTTAAAAATAAACCATATGGTTCTGGAATGTCAACAACCATGATGTCAATGACCTAACAAACTCTAAGATCTAATGCGAACATGATCATGAAATATTTTAGTTCCCCCATAACCCTTACATCAGATCGATCTAGATGGATTATCCTATTTTTACATTTAGTAGGTACAACATTAATATTTTGGAAGACGGAATAAGACATTGGATTTGAAGATGCACCTAAATCTACCAAACAATCAAGTGGTTGATAATTAAATGAAAGAAATTTAAGCAATTGAATTAAGATAGCACTTGTCATACATTTAAATGAAAGCAATCATATCACAAGCTTACGAGCATCCCTAGTTGATAATTAAATGAAAGCAATTTAAGCAATTGAATTGCCCCAACACGCATTGTAATTAAAATTTTCAAAGGTTAAGAGGAAAGGAGTTTGAGATATATAATGTGTTCCTATGTTGGTTGTATTAATAGTGGATTTTAGTGCGGCTTTATCTTCCTACTTTCTCTCGGTGGTCCTAGGCTTACTGTCAACAGTAGCATTGTTTTCTATTGCGAACTGGAAAGAGACTTAAATGTGTTCAAAATTAAATCTCTTTGTTGTGGAAGAGTACATATGTCATACATATAAACAATTTTTTTGGTATTTTTCATATCCTCTATGACATTATATTCCATTGATAGTGTGGTTATACTTCTTGAGGCTTTGTTTGTCTAGGATATGTTGGGTGTTGACTTGGGCTGAGATGGAGAAGTTTGATTATGCATAATGGTAAGGGGTGTGACCTTCCTAGGAGTAGGAGTTGTCTTTTTAGGGGGAGTGGTGTTAGACACGGGTCCTTTGATTCTTAGATTATGAATCTTGGGAGTAATTTGAGTAGCTTGTGTGTCCCCTAAAGATAATTTTGTTACTATTTTATTGTCAGAATCTACCACCCAATCCCAGAGCAATAGAGAAGATTATTCAATTGTATCTCCTTCTCTCCCTATTTCTTTATTTTCATCCTCTTAGACAGGCTTATGAGAAATATATGTTGATCAAATAACTGATTAATGACCAGATTCATAAAATTTCTCCATTGAGGGAAGATCTTTTCCAAATGAACCATGTCATCATAGGAGCAGAAATTATCCATTCCAAATTTATCCAAATTTAGATTTAGATTAGAAGCATTTGGTGGTTTGAGTTAGTTATTGTTTTTTCTTGTGAAAATCTCTAAATGGTTTGTGATGTGAAGAACCTTTTCCAGAGTTCTTTTTCATATCTACAGACTCATTGGATAGTTTCTTAACCAAATTCAAGACACCCTCTAAGTATCTTGGTTCCTTCTCCATGGGTTTGGTTAATGTCAAAGGTTTATTCCCAACAACCTTGGTATCTTCCCTCGTGGATTTCCACCTACGGATAACATTTATTTTTCTACATCTTTGGCCTCTTCAAAAATTTATGTAAGTGTATTTTTTCCAGCTCTCTTGACAAACATAGTGATGGAAGAATGTAAGGAAAAGGTGTAGTATTCCACAACTAGTGTTTTAGTAGGTTGAGCATCAACAGGGAAATTGTTAAGGATGGTTGTAAAAAAATGGTAAAAATATTTAAAATTTTATTTTCCATATTAATCACAATTAGTTCCTTGAGGAGTGTGGAAGGTGTTTTCTCTTTCCCAAACTTATTGAGTAAATCTCTTTCAAAAACATCCCAACTCCTAACAGAACTTGCAGGAAGATGCTTTATTTTCAAAAGTAGATCCTTTATTTTCAAAAGTATAGGGGAACTTTTTTTAGACTACATATTCATGCTCAACATTCATGAACCTCATAGAAAGATAGAACTTTTTATATGATCTTATGGGATGCATGACTTATCTAGATCAAATAAAGGTAGAAGTCTTTCAGACCGCTTCGGTAAAATATGTAGGGGTCCTGCTAAATTCAAAGTTCTTTGTGACATCCATGCAAAAAGATAGTCCTGATTACCATCCATTAGATTGATAATTGTTCAGTATTTCCATTTAGTTCAGATGAGGAAGAAGAATGAGGTGAATCAATAGGAGTTGGTGGTATCTAGTCTAAAGGTTAAGGAATTTCCTGTAAAGCGATTTCTAATAAAACTTTAACAAAATCGACAAGATTTGGTATTGGTGTTTGTTACACATCAAATTTTCACACCTAGCTACCTCACCCTAAGTGTCGCAAGTGTCATAAAAGTGTCATATACACCTTACTAAGTGTTGCATACACCTCGACACCATGAAATAGCATATGTCACAATCCATAGTGAATGTGGAAGAGAAATATATTATATGAAGGTCAAAATACTATGTGCACGTGAATTATTTATTAATATTCATAAAAGGAAATTAATTTAGTGTGAGAATCCACCTCACATTTGGTTTCATATTTTTAAGGGGAGGTTGAGGATCTCATGGATTGTTGAAATATTTCCTCCTTAAAATCCTTGAGAGATATTTCCTCCCTAAAATCCTTAAGAGATATTTTCTCCCTGAATATCTTGGAGATCCCATTTTAGTGGATATGTTCAGTAATCCTCTCCATGGTGGTTAAGCCTCCAAATCCTATATAATGAAGGCTTTCCATGGAGAAGGAAGGCATATTAGAGGTATAAAACTTATGATCTTGGGAGGAATATTAGAGGTATTAAACTTATAATCTTGGGAGGAAGCTTTTTGGTATCAAACTTATGATCTTGGGAGCATCGTGCAAGGGTTGGACGAGGAGGACTTTGAGAGGCTATTGCAACTGCATCTACATATTGTAAGTGTCTTTTTAATGTTGTAATTAATATATGCTTGGCCTATTTCCTTCTAGTTTATGTATATTTACATATTGGTGTCTAATGTAGATGAATTTGGTTAATCTAGTATGCTAGATTAGGAGTTTCCTTGTGTCTCTTTGTTGTTCGTGGTTTGCAGGTATCAAGTTGGGAAAACGAGTTTGGAGATCAAGCTCAAATTGCAGCAATGAGGAAAAACACCAGAAATAGGTACGATCACCTTTCCTCCTTCTCTCTTTTCAACTAGTTGAGTAAATATCAAAGGAATGTTAGTGTCCATTTGCATCTTTCTGTCTCGGTATTAGGAGTCTAGAATCTGAGGGAAGATCCACCTATTCGCAGGGGGATTTTTTTGTAATAGAAGTTGGTAACTCCAACGGGTAAGTACATTGACTTGTATTTCCTTGGATCATATCTACATTTTTCCCACTTTTAGAGCATGTTTATTGTTTGTTCCTGATCTATTTCCCTTCTCCCTTCTTCATTGACAATTTCACAAAGTTCTAGGAATTCTGGGTAAAATTTTATGAGTTTTAAGACTTTGTTCTGAGTTTCTGGGAAGGGTAACTCTCCCATGTACCCTATATCAGAGAATTGATCTATAATAATTGATCCTTTGCATTGTATATCAGAGTGCTACAGTGCCCTGTACCCTTGGAAACAGGATCGTTGATCTCCTTTTTTGGTGATTTCTGCCCTTTTCTGCTCATTTTTTCTCAATCTAATATTGCTGAGATTTTTTCCCAAAGTATGTAATTTGTCTTGTGTATTTGTTTGGGTTGAATATTTGGTTATTATCGCTTCTTTTATTGTCTTGTTTGAGCTTGCAACCTTTTCCAAATTGTGAGATTGATTCACCTTGTTTTTCTTGGTTTGGTTTGAATCTTGTGAAGTTTCTTGTTATCTCACTGATTGAAAAGGTATACAAAGGTTTGTTGGTCTTAAGTTACTTTTCAAATCTTTCCTCTTTGAATTATTTGAGGCTTTATGATGACCACAACCTAACTTGGATTTCTCTTTCTTACTGCTTGTTTTTTCAATACATTTGAGTCATTTCTCTTTCTCCTTATCAATTTTTGGATTCTTCTCTAAACTTTCTTGTATTCTTTGAATGAATGTCAATTTTTGAGTCCTTGAATGAGTGAGTTATCATACTTGTTTCTTTCAGTTCTCGTTATCCTGTGAATGCATGCTTTGTTTGAAATCCTTTTTGCTTCGTGTCTTTTGTATTTGCATTCGAATCTTTCATTTTGATTGAAAGTAATGGAATATTAAAGGATTTACATTTGCTTTCGTTAGATATTAGGATCAAAAAAAGAAGATAATTGCAATATTTCTTTTGGGTAGTGTAGATAACTAGGTTATATTTAGAATATTTCCTTTGGGAATTGGGTGTTTTTGTTGAAGAAAATTGAACCACTTCTCCATCCCGTATGTAGGATTCATTGAAGAAAAAGATTTGCATCTCATTATTCTGCATTCTTTTGGAGTCAAGTCTAAAACATCATAAGTTTCACTTCTACACCCTTGAGTAAACAACATCCCTAAAATGAAGCGTTTATAAAATTGATCAGACACTTTTATATTTTCTGGTAGAGAACCTACATTAGAAAGTGTAGGGATTTGGAATAGGTTGTGAGGATAAATTTCCAAAGCCATCAGACAAACATAGATTCTTTTCCTAGGGAGCGGTAAATCCAATTATTTGTATAAGCATAGTCAGGATCCCCCTCTCACACAGGAGTTAAACACGAGGTCGTGTGCAGGAGATTAGTGGAGATTTCCCCTCTGAAGATTAACCCACGTAGTGGAAAGATCGTATATTGGGGGTTCTTCTTGAGGATCAATTGGTTTCATTTGGTCTCAGAGCTTCGTGAATTATGAATCTATTCACGGTCCTATGGATTTTTTCGGTCCACTTGTCTTCAATTGTCTTTAATAATTTCAGACTTTTTATCTTCCCATACGTTCCTTCCCGATTGTCAATTGTACCCACCTGGAGGCTTACTGCGAGTTGGTAACCTTAGTGGCCTATATCTATAGGGTTGATACACAAGGTGACAATGAAGACGAGTATTCATTGCACCTGGGTCAGATGTTGGTCATAACTTACTCAAGCTCCTTGGAGGGTATACCCATGGGTAAAACTGTGTGGGAACTTGCACCAAGGTGTAATTACATTAAGCAGGTCACCAATGTAACTGATCCATGCACTCTATCCCAACCCCTTCCTATATTGATCTCACGATGTTGGATTTCATCACCAACTAGTGGTTTCATTTTGGGAAGATTTGTTTGATTGTTTGCTTCTTAAATTTGTAACTTGTGTTGTATGTTTTCCTTAGTGGACCTTAGGTCACGTCAGTGTCAATGGCATCAAATCCTGGGAGCACCAACGGAGGAACCCCTTTTCCCAGGGAACCTTTCTTCTTTCCTTCTTTTGGAAACATTGGTCCTCTGTGCATTGTCACACGAAGTCTTCTGGGATTCATGATCGAATTATTGGTTTGGTTGTTCCCCACTCTAGTGATCTCAAATATTCCCAAAGCTTTGGATGCACCTAATGTTTCATATGTAAGCACACTACCCACACATCAACCTCATGTTGACCTTTCCCCTTCTTCACCCGTCAGGTCTCCTTCTTAAGCCAGTAGCCAGGTTGACAAGAAAAAGAAGAAACAAAAAGAGAAGAAGAAGAAGAACCAGAAAGGGACCAAGCCTCCAACCACATCAGATCATGTTGGATCCAAGAAACCAGCTACTTTTAATCATACTAGGAGTGTTGATAAAGTTGATAAGTCTAAAATGAAGAATCCTAAACCCAAATTCCCTTGCAGGCTTTGTAAGGGTAACCACTTTCTGAGGGATTGCCTTGGTCTCCCAAAGGTCTTCGAAATGTGGTCTTCCATGACATCATCCCATGTTGAACATGCTAGTGACACCCCATCAACTAGTGACATTAAGGTTGGTAAGAAGACTAAAACTATAAAATTTCCTTGTATTTTATGTGAAGGTGATCATTACTCTCACCTTTTCCCTCGTATTGACGAGGCTTCTTATATTTTTGAAAATATTCAACTTCCAATTGGTTATCGTAAGATTTCTCCTGAACCATCATTAGTTGATGGATGGTTCAATCCGATTCCATCCTTGATCAGTCTGGTTGATCAAGTGGTCAATCCGGTTCCATCCTCAATCAGTCTAGTTGATCAGGTGGTCAATCCGGTTTCATCCTCGGTTGAACCACAAACCCAACTAGTTGATCCAGTTCTATCATTGATCAACCCCACTCTTCATCTGAAGAGTGAAACCTAGGTGATTGATCTAGTTCCATCATCGATCAACCCCACTCTTCATCTAAAGAGTGCCAAAGTGGTTGATCCAGTTCCATTATCGATCAATCCCACTCCTCCCTTGAAGAGTGCCAAAGTGGTCGATTTTTTTTCATCATCGATTGATCCCACTCCTACCTTAAAGAGTGTAACCAAAGTGGTTGATCTAGCTCTGCCATCGGTCGATCCCAATCCTCTCTTGACGAGTGCAACCAAAGTGGAAAATCCCAATCCTCATTCAAAGAGTGAGTATGTCGCTTAGGTCTACCTCGTTAATACTGATTCACCCAAACAAGGGGGCACTTTGCCTATCCCAATGGCACCTCCTTCAATCAATCAAATGATTGCTATTAATTGGAATCATTTGACAGAACCTCGTCTTCCCTCTTACGTGCCTTTCAAAATCACCATGCAAGTTTGTGATAGGAATATTCCTAACACTATAATAAATGAAGGTTCTTTTGTTAGCATATTATCAACGAATTCTTGGAAAGATTTTGGTTCCCCACATCTTGCACCCCTAACTCAGAATCTGCTTACCTTTGACAGAAGAGTTAGTCAACCTTTAGGGATCCTTCCTCAGATTTTAGTTACTTTGGGAGGGAAAACGGTCTACGTCGATGTGATGGTATTTCACGACCCCTTGGAATTTAACTTACTCCTTGGGAGAGACTATGTCTATGTTATGAGAGATTTTGGTTCCACTCTCTTTCGAGTGATGTGTTTCCCTCACAATGGAAACATAGTAATGATCAACTAGCTTTCATTCATTGACCCTCATCTGATGATCAACCATCCACCTTCCCTGAACAGTATGTATATGCCAATGATGTCCACCCCACCGTGGGTCAATTATGTAACGACGTGCCCCAAGCATTCACCCCCGCATGAGAGGGAATCTCTCCCTTCTCCTAACTTGTATCTGGTAGTTGACATGGTCATCTCTTCGATAGGGATATTAGAGCCAGATCTCCCTACCCTTGTCGAGGTCGTTGACATGTATTCCTTTCAGAGTGTTTTTCTTCCATCTAGCGAAGATCTCCTAGAAACCATGGCTGACATTTCTCCCTTGACATGTATTCCTTCCATAGCATTTTCCTCTTGGAATCCATAATCAAGCAGAGGTTTTGAGCATAGTTTTCCTCTCTGTGGAAAGCTCATTAAAAAATGAAACAAAAGCTACGAGCATAGTTCTTCCTTCTCTGTGGAAAGCTAGTTAAAAAATTAAATAGAGGTTTTGAGCATAGTTCTTTTCATGTGTCAAGCTCGTTAAAAAATGAAACAGTCATATCTCCAGTTGAGTCAAGTCTTTTGCTAAATTTCATAGATGTCGAGTCGAGTATTTCGCTAGATCTCATAGATGTTGAGTCGAGTCTTTCGTTAGATCTCGTAGCAAAACTTTCATTTCATTCACCCTTATCATTTTTCTCCATCTGATAGAGAAATTGATGACAACCTCAAAGTCGACGAATGAAATGAATTTTGGGGGGGCATGTCTCCATCCTTTCATTATCATTATGTAGTTAAGCCGCTAGCTTTTCAAGCTGGGGGCAGAGTACCAACCATCCATGGGTATGCCTTCCTTTGGAAATTACATTGGGAATTTACAAGCATAAGTTTAAATTTGTTTCAAGCTTGTGTAAAAATGCAACCAATACTGAGCTTAGTCTTTGTTATTTATCATGCTCGTAAATACATGAGAATGTGACTGAGTATACTTTTATCACTTTTTCGAACTCATAAAGTTTATACAAAAAAGGAACCCCTTGGAGTCCCCTTTAAGATCTTTTCAAACTCTCTAAACATGAAAAGATTGTCGAGTGATCTTGCTTCCTTTCACACTCATTAAAAGGTTTGAAAGGTCGTCTTTCGAGTGGTAGTTTATCTCTTTTTCGGCCTCGTAAGACTAAAATTACAAAAAAGGACAACCTTGGAGTCACCTTTAAGTTCTTTTCAGACTCTCTAAACATGCAAAACCACCATTTTTTCCTTCTATGGACTCACTAAACTACACATTGAAGGACCCCTTTGGGGACTAACACTTAATTTTTCCAGTTCATTAAACAAAGGAATAAGAACTTACCGAAGGTGAGTTATATCGAGCATGTGTTACCCTCCTCGAGCTCATTAAATGAAAAATCATTACTCATCTATCTGGGTGGGGGAAAAATTGAAAGAAGTAGGTCAAGTTTTTTAGAATCCTTTATGGCATCTTTTTTTGCCCTTGAACATGGCACATGTTTGCATCTCATCTTACAATTGAGTAATCTACTTGTCTCTTACTCATACCAATTTCATGTGTCACCGTACTTTTTTGTCCAGTCAAAGAGTTATCTTATTTCCTTCACATTACATTCTTGGTACTCGTTGATTCAATGTCTCCAAGTCAGTTTTCATGCCTCATCATGTTCGAGGGAAGTTTCACTTCAAACCATCCATTTGCAATATTTTCAGTTTCCATTTCCTATGTCATTCCATACTCATTCGATTCACCATCTCACATCACTTTCTTATGTCAGTTTCATGTCGATGATGGGGGATACATCAAATATCTCCTTCAACGAGTCTTTTATTTTCGACTTCAACACATCATCCAGGAATTAGACTTAGAAACCAGTTAGTACCTTGGGACCTGCATGCCTCAATGGCATGCCTCTTCACCTTCGACAGTAAATTTACATCATTGACCTCTGATCGGATTATTCCACGGATGTTCGACTTCAGCTCATTTATTCACATTCCCTGGATTGTACTAGGGTACCTTGGGAGTCATTGATGTCACTGGTGATTTCCCTCGCACTTGTTAACGATTTACCTCAATGACTGGTAATCAAGTGGTTTCTACCATGTTCAACATCAAAACATCTATTCACGTGGCTAGATTCGTACCACGTCGAGATTGGGACGAAGACCCTCAGTTGAGCATTCAATATGTTATCTTATTTTCCCAGGATGCGAAGGAGATCATTTGAGCATGATTATATATAGACTGTCACATAGATCCACATTATATCGGTTTGTGGCTATGTTTTATCATCTCGTAGCTCCACTGTGTATTTCTCGTGGCTACAATCAGTTCATGTCATGGAGTTATGGATCCACATTGTAACTTTGGTGGCCATATCCTTAGTCAATATTTTTCATCGATCCACAATGTATTGGTTGGTGGTCGTTCTTTGATTCATATCGTATTCCAAGCATAGGCATTCCTGCCTCAGAAATGGAACATATATTAATATTGTTTGATGGTTTTTTGGAGCTTCTTCTAGGTTCTCCAACTAAATTCCCTTGCATTGAAGAATTGTAAAGTGTTTCATCCATCAGTTTCTCCTCTGACCTCGCACTTTAGGGGGCATACTGTTACACATCAAATTTCCACACCTAGGTACCTCACCGTAAGTGTCACAAGTGTCATCAAAGTGGCATATGCACCATGCTAAGTGTTGCATACACCTCGACACCATGAAATTACATATGTCACAATCCCTAGTCAATGTGGAGGAGAAATATATTATATGAAGGTCAAAATACTATGTGCACATGAATTATTCATTAATAATCATAAAATGAAATTAATTTAGTGTGAGAATCCACCTCACATTTGGTTTCCTATTTTTAAGGGGAGGTTGAGGATCTCATGGATGGTTGAAATATTTCCTCCTTAAAATCCTTGAGAGATATTTCCTCCCTAAAATACTTAAGAGATATTTTCTCCCTAAATATCTTAGAGATCCCATTTTAGTGGATCTGATGAGTGATCCTCTCCATGGTGGTTAAGCCTCCAAATCCTATATAATGAAGGATTTTCATGGAGAAGGAAGGAAGATTAGAGGTATCAAACTTATGATATTGGGAGGAATATTAGAGGTATCAAACTTATGATCTTGGGAGGAATATTTTGGGTATCAAACTTATGATCTTGGGAGCATCGTGCAAGGGATAGACGAGGAGGACCTGGAGAGGCTATTACAAATGCATCTTCAAATTGTAAGTGTATTTTTAATGTTCTCATTAATATATTCTTGGCTTGTTTCCTTCTAGTTTATGTATATTTACATATGCTTGTCTACTGTAGATGAATTTGGTTAATCTAGTATACTAGAGTAGGAGTTTCCTTGCATCTCTTTGTTTTCTATGGTTTGCAGGTATCAAGTTGTGAAAACGAGTTTGGAGATCAAGGTCAAATTGGAGCAGTGAGGACAAACACCGGAAATAGGTATGATCACCTTTCCTCCTCTCTTTTCAACTAGTTGAGAAAATCTCAAAGGGATGTTAGTGTCCATTTGCATCTTTCTGTCTTGGTATTAGGGGTCTAGAATCCGAGGGAAGATCCACCTGGCCGCAGGAGGGGTTTTCTGTAACAGTGTTTCGTGTCATCAGTAGGAATGTCACCTAGGAAGCAAAGGTGATATTGGTAACTCACATATTTTCTTTGTTAAGGCTCAAGTGATACAGCGTGAAATGCTTACTTCAATTTTGTGAACAACAAATAATGGTTCATTAGATAAATCGGGGTTCTCAAACACAAGGTTTTCGAAAACAGGGTTCTCGAAGACATGGGGGTGTCTTCATAAGGGGTTTTTATTTCAATATTATCACTTGTGTTAGGGGAGATATGGGGTTGTGGGTCAAAATTAGTATGGTCACAGGTTTTTCCATATGAAGACCAAGTATTTCTACCAACCATACAACTCAATGAGCCATCCTTCTAGCTCTAAAATGTGTTGATGTGGGAAAAATATCTTTCAAAAGACAAGGGTACTCCCTATTGTAAAGTCCCAATTAGACTTCACACCATTTGGTATAGGAGAACCATATAAATTTTGGCCCATCTACCATTACTAGAAACGAATGAGAATAGGTAATTGGCATCAAAAAGGCATAGTGCAACATGAACTAAATCTAAATACAGAAAGTAAAACTATTCTAACATATCCTAGCTAGGAGGAGACTGATTAAATGGCCAAATTATCAAAACCACTAGTTCCCACTTACACTCCAAAATAGTGAGTTGTTAAATAAAAGTGGAGATCAATAATACATGAACAATAGAAATGTATATATTAGTTTGAAACAACTATATTATTCAGAACCATCCATTCATCAACTCTTAACAACAATGTCGAAAAAGTAATGGGATGGAAAGCTATAAAATTCACAGAAGAATAGTCTATCAAATTCACAGTATAACCTTACAACAATGAAAATGAAAATAAATAAATTGGAAGTAATTCACAGCATAGGCATCACACACAACTGATTATTTCTCCTCCAAAATGACCCTGAGGAATTATTCTCATTAAAATCTCACAAGTAGTTCCAAAAAATTACAAAAAGTAAGAGCCCCTTTAGAGTGGTGCTCTTGTAAATATATAGCCAATGAGTTGCAACTACTTCTTGTGACTTCTTGACTTCTAACTAGAAATTACAACTCTTGGACTTGCCTAACTTGTGTTTTCCTACTTTGTATATTATTCATTACAAATTCAAGAAAATGTATCACATGCCCCTCATCTTTGTCCTTAAAATATGCAATCCACACGTCATGAAAGGTGGTGATTCTAATTACTCTTTTGAAAACTAGGTCTTCTATGTAACCTCATATGTGGTTGCATCTTGGGACCGAGTTTCCTTGACATTTTTCAATGTGACCAAGAATAAACTAAGAAAATTATTGTCTTTAAAGGGTATGGAAATGTGTTCTTTAAGCACAGCTTGAATAACTCATTGAGCCATCCCCATGGATATTATCCTTGAATGCAAGTTGTCTTCGAGTTTTTTAATAACATCTTATGTTTGTCTAGGCTAGCCTAGATCTCCAATCTTGGGTAAATTGCATTTATTTTCCATCCTTTCTACCACTGTATGAATTAATTTGCAAAGGCGCACTTAATTTGATATATCATTTTCAAGGTCCTTCCCTCTTTTCAATTTCAACCTATTTTCCTTCTTGGTTGTCCTAGGAGCTCTGGTGACGCATCTGGATTTTCCTCTGGCCAATTCTTCAAATTGTCCACGATTATGTTGATTTCTTCTAGCTATGCATTTTTGGTCTTAACTTTGTCTTCTATTGTTAATAGTTGTGCAGAAAAATATTGAAAAAAATTTAGGCTACTGTATAGCTTTTTTATCGTGGCCCTTAGTTCTTCTTGTGCTTTAGTGGTTGTTTCTTTGAACTCAATGATATTGGTCATGTCTCCTCTATAATATCTCACCTCTTCTTCTAAGGCTTCGACTTTAGCTTTGTATTATTCAATTTTTTTTATCATACCCTTGACATTATGTTATGAGGCTTGAGTGAATCTCACCCTTGCAGAGGCCAAATCTATTGGGTTGTCCCTAATGCCTTCCACCACATGTATCTCTCTGGCCACTTCAAGCATTGGAATGCCTAGGATGGGGATTTTATTCAAATTTTTCTTGACGATTTCCTTTATAGCCTTGTCAAAGATGAAGGAATTAAGACTGGCTATTGTGTCAACGTTGGAGGGGGTAAATGCTCATAATCACTTCTCTAAGTAGGAAGTGTCCTCCTAATAGTGTAGTGCCAGTAGTGGTTTCATATGGCTTGATGTCCATAGGATCAGTATTTTGAGTTTCTTCTTAGGATTTATTTTCTTATTGTTTCTTCCTCTTCATGTTTTAACTTCTCTTCATGCTCTCTAAGAAGTCTCATTTTCACATGTTCTTCTCTCTTTTTTCTTTCTTTCTACTTTTGTTACTTGTTAAAGCCTTAGTGTTTCGACTTCCTTTTCAAATATTTCTTTCTCTCTTGTTTCTTTAGCTATAGCTTTCTATTCAAATTTTTCTTTTGCTTCTTCTTCTTTTGTTGCCTTCTCTTCCTCTACCTTTTCTTTTGCAGTTAATTTTTTCTTTGACCTTGAGTTGCCTCTCATTCTAAAACTAACTTCATCAAAACTATTTGCCTTTATGTAAATCTCCTCATATCTTCATTCTTCAAATTCATAGGGCCACTTACACTTGTAGAGTTGACAATGTTTGCTGACAATTTTCATGGGATCATCTCTATGAAATCTCTCTTCCCCAAAATGGAATGTTATCAAAATGTTTTCCTCGGCATGTGTCTCATTCTCGTCTTTGAAACTGTAGAATCCCACATAGAAAGGTAGTGGTGTCCATGGCAGTTTCTTATCCCTTAAGAGGGTTGCTCCAACCCCATGTATGAGAATGTGGTATGCTACCTCCTACATAACCAATTTTTCAAGCACAAATTTTGCAAATGAATGAGGAGGCTTGGTTGATCTGTAAACTATGATTTATATGTTCCAAGCTCTAGTACATACCATTATTTGAATTTTCCAACCTTGTGCATTGTTTTTTCTAACATATATGGTGTTGAAGCATAGAATAATAATTGGAATAATGGAATAAAAAAAGGTTCATAGATCTTATGATAGTGCACTTGGTATTTATGCTCCCACAAGTCTTGGTAGTATACATGAATAGGGGGGTCACTCAATTTCAACTCCATCCCATACCTGCATAGACATGTACCAAGCAGACAATGTCTAGTAGGTAAGATGACATGTGGAATTGTAGATGTTTCCCTGGTACCATTTGTCTTGTTGTTGATATTATCTCCTCCAAAGTGGTAGAGAGGATAGCAACCTAGTTGAATATGTGACTGGTAGTTGTGAGTGTGTGCAACAAAGGGGCCTGTAATTCTTTGAATTTTTAAGCATCTACTTTTCCATAGAGCTTGCACACAATGGGTATAGTGAACCTATAATGGGTCATAAGCATTATTGTGGGTAATCCCCTAATTTTCTTTATCTGAAGTTTACTCTTGGAATCCACCAGTTAATCATAGTTTCTCTATGATCTAGAGGACATTGAAACACCCACTCTTATGTCAGTTCAATCTCTTTAGTAGGAATCTTATAACATGTATGCATAACTAAGTCCTGGAATGATGAGAGAAATTTCCCTTGAGTGTCTCTTATTATCTTGTTGTCAACATCTATTTGGCGAATGATCCAAGAGACAAATTCCATAGATTTAAACACAACAGCACGTGCAGTGATTTTATGGAGTTGAAACCTTTTGAAATCATGGTAGACACCCAGGTCTTAGTCATCTACTAAATTAGGATAGGAATATGTTGGAACATTTGGTAAATTTCTTCCCATGGTATGCCACACCAGTGTCCACGATGCAAACAGTGTCATTGTAAATAGGACTTGGGGTACTAGTTCCTACTTCCTCCTCTTCTCTATCTGAGCTAACCTAAATAATGCTCTCTTTCCCACTTCTTCTCTTGTAGGTAGCCATAATTGTTCCTACAACTCACCCATATCAACATGGTTAGTATTCTCAAAGAATGCAAATACCTAATCGAGGGGAGTATTATTTAGGAGGATCTCTTATATGTTGAAAATGGTCATTTCCAAGTTGAGTCTTATTTGATGGACTTTTGATAAGTGATTGAACAGTTTCTCTTGAAAATGTAAAGTGATGATTGGTCTACAACGATCATATTTTGAAGGAATTTGGGTGCAAAGAAACTTCTTTTGAATCACACAACGACATTAAAATAAAATAACTTAAAAATATTTCCTTTTATTTGAAGGAGGGAATTAGACCAAGATTATCAAGGTCATAATAGATAAATTTCACCAAAAATACTCTTTATTTTCTGGATTGGTGAATCCAACCCTAGTTGACCAAACCACAAAGGTATTACAGGTATCCAAGAGGTGGTTCGGTATGTTGGGGCATGTTTGACTGTGTATTTTTGGAATGTGTTGGGAGCAGTAAAATCCAAGAAAGGATAGGAATGTCGACAATAGTGATGGAGCCCCGAGATGTAGGCCCCTAATACTTAGTGACTATTTTTTTTCACCCCACTAAGCATTGTGACTATGAGTGGGAGAGTCAATGTATTAGGGTAAATCCATCCACGACGATAAGGTGGAAAGAAAGGAAATTTATCCGACCAGTTGGTGGGTAGGGAAGCCTTGAGTCTATCTAACAGGAAATTGAAAAGGAAACCAAGCCAAGAAGTTAAATAAGTATCTTAAGAGGCAGGCAAAGTCATAGCCTCGCAGGGTTGATCACCACACAACATTGTGAACCATTTTTTTAGATCCTTTTTATATATAAATCCTTTCTTAAACTAGGGAATAGAAAGGTTTTTTTATTGTTTTACTTGATTACCTCTAACCCCCTTTGAATTTTCTTTAAAAAAATGGGAATTGAGACAAATCATTGAAATTTTGACTAGATTTGGGCTTACTTGTCCTGGAAAGCTAAGTTCTGAGATGAGGTGGATTGTGGGAGCATGAGCATTGGTTCCCTCAGTGTAGTGGAAAATTTGATATTGAAAAATTCACAGTGGGTTTTGGGAGAGTGATTGTTGGTTGAATTCATATCGTTGTGTATCATCGGTTTTATAGTCATTGGTGATTTCCTTGAAAGTGGTCGACTAAGAATCGACCCGACGTGACATTTGATTGATTTTTCAACAAAGTGCTTAAGGAGAAGCACAAGCTCAAGGGAAGCATGTATTTATCATTGATGTCAAAGGGGAAGAATTGAAGATAGGGGCAGAATTCTTTCTATGCCTGGTGGACTATGTGTTTCGTTGCAGGATTTCCATCAATAACAAAAGGGGAGATTGTTGGAATTATTGTGATTAATATCAAAAGATTAATGATGTCATTGATGTAATATTACAATGTTACAATACACAACATTTCTTATATATATATATATATATATATTAAAAAAGGGGTGCATGTGAAAAATTAAAAAGTGAAATGGTGGTTTCAAACCCATGGGTTTGGGGTATTTTCTCATGGTAATGAGAATTGATTATTTAATTAATGGATGTGTCCCTTCATGAAGGGTTATGAAAAAATATAAAAAGACAAAACAATGATAGAAACTAGTGTGTGAAAAATGGATGAGCAAAGATTGAATATCATTCCAAAAGAGAAGAATTGTGAAATTAGTTTCAGGCCATCTTGGCATTTCCACGATAACTTTTTTTCTAGGACGTTTCAGACCCTGATATTTTGCAAAGATAGAGGAGAGATCTTGGTGTACATGTGGTAAAAAATGTAGATGTCATTTTGTTGTACTTTCATAGATATGTCTTGTGGAAGTTAGGGTTCCTGAATGCTCCTGAAACTAGTTTCAAACAAGTCATCTTGGAACCTTTGTTATAACTTATTTTCTAGGATGTTTCATACCTTGATATTTTTCATAAACGGAGGAGAGTTCTTGGTGTACATGTGGTAAAAAATGCATAAGTTGGTTTGATATACTTTCAGAGATATTCCCTGTGGAAGTTAGGGTTCCTTAATGCTCCTGAAATCCATTTCAAATAGGTCAGCTTGGCACTTTTCCTATAACTTATTTTTTGGGATGTTTCAGACCTTGAGATTTTGCAATGACAGAGGAGAGTTTGTGTTGTACATGTGGTAAAAATTACAGATGTTGGTTCGCTATAATTTCATAAATATGCCCTGTGGAAGTTAGGGTTCTTGAATTTTCCTGAAATCAGTTTCAAACAGTTCAGCTTGGCACTTTTGCTATAACTTAATTTCTATGATGTTTCAAACCTTGAGATTTTGCAGAGACAGAGGATAATTCTTGGTGTACATGTGGTAAAAATCGCATATGTTAGTTTTCTATACTTTCATATATATACCCTGCAGAAGTTAGGGTTCCTGGGTGTCCCTAAAGTCAATTTCAATCAGGTCATCTTGACACTTTTGTTATAACTTATTTTCTACAATATTTCAAACCCTAATATTTTGCAGAGACAGAGGAGAGATATTAGTGTACATGTGGTAAAAATTTCAGATGTTTGTTCGTTGTATTTTTTGATATATGTTATGTGGAAGTTAGGGTTTCTTAATGGTCCTGAAATCAATTTCAAACAAATTAGTTTGGTATTTTCACTATAACTTCTTTTTTGGGACTCTTCGTACTGTGAAAAATTCAAAAAACAAAGGAGACATACAGAAGTACCTCAAGTAAAAATTTCATAATCAAATTTACAAAATTGGATATGTGGCATGTTGTACAAGTTCATTTTTGGGAAGAGGCCCAAAACAACAAGCTTTGGAAAAGTTGTCATTTGGAAATTCAACTTTTTGTCAAACCTGGTAAAGGCAGAAGTAGTGATCAGACCTGGTGAAGGTAGAAACAAGCAGACCTAATGAATTCAGAAATAGAAAGAAAAATCAATGAAGGTTGGTGCAACTCATAGATTTGTGTATCTTGTTAATATGGTGCTTAGCAGTGGGGATTAGTGTCTACGAAGATCTATAAAATATTAGTGTCTCTTGCTAAGTTGGTGCTTATCAATGGGAATGGGTTTCTCTAATAGATTGGTGTCTACAAATATCTGTAAGACATTGGTGTCTCTTGCTAAGTTGGTGCTTAGCGGTGGGGATTGGTGTCTCCAATCAATTGATGTCTATGAAGATCTATAAGAGTAGGTTAGTGCCTAGATATTGGGATTTGTACCAGTGGATATTAGTGTCTCTGATAATTTGGTGCCTACAAATATTTGTAATAGTTGGTTGGTGCTTACAAATAATTATAAAGAAAAGTTTCATGGTTTTCTCCCAAAAGGGTTTCCATGAAAAATTTTGTGTTCCATGTTCTACAGTTAATATGTGATTTTTTTTATGGTTGATGAATGTTTGAAAAGTAAAAAATTGTTTTATATAGATTCACCCCCTCCCCCACAAGTATAAGTGTGTGCTCAACATTTTACACTATACCAAACAAGTAGTCCAAATCATCAAGGACACATGGCAAAGGGGTATGCATGCCTATCTAGGGCTTATAGTGATATTCCATTTACATGTTACATACATAGATACAAGTATATACAATTAACATACTCCATCTCATGGAGATACCAAGTACAAGCTTTGAAAACAATGCCTAGGTACCACTACAATACTTCTCTTAAATACGAACTCTAGGCAAGATACAAGCTCAAACTTTTCAAGAACCAATACATCGGATCAAAATATGATATCAGACTTCCTACAAATACAAGGTGTTATTCACATTACCCTATGGTAAAGTCTTCTTTTATTCAACACAACTCACAAAAATTTACCTTATTTTTCCACCAGCATCCAATATTCACTACTACCATAAGACTTCCACAAGAAATTTCACCAGTTTCCCTTTGACCAAGCTCCAAAAATAACTCTTTGTTGCACCCAAAAGAATATCTTTGTCCTTCTCACGACAATCTCATCATTCCACTTTAGAATTAAGTTTGCAATCAACCCTTGGTTTCTCCAACGAGAACAATACAACTTCATTGCATTTTTCACTAACATGATAACCAACCAATGGTTATTCACCCAAGAAATTTGTTTCCATCTCAAAACCAAGTGTCCATGTTCCTCCATTCTCTTATAGAATTGTTATCTTGAACACATACCAGCTGGGAACCAACAGTACCTTTGGGCCAAACACTGTTACTAGACAAACTAACTGGGAACCTATCGTACTCCAAGGCCTAACACCAACTTGACTATAAAGACTAAGCAACTGGCCATCCTATGGATAGAATTTGATGGCTTTGCTAATCTATTTGTACATGTTTAAAAAATTATTCATGATAAGAAATTAGACATTATAAACGTAGTAGATAAAGTTTGAGAACTTAATCAATGGTGGCTTGTTGGGTTGGTGAAAGCAGGTAGCTAATATAACTCCCACGAGGGTTCAAGTCTACAAGGTGACATGTTGGGTAGCTAATAACTCCCACAAGGGTTCAAGTCTATAAAGTGACATGCTAGCGCTTGTGCTCACATTTTTGGATGCACTCCAACCCACTCGGCAATGATTGTGTCTAGGTACAAACCCTGACAACTTTGACAAGACAAATACCTCCCACTCGTAGTTGCTTATTTGGAAGTATCCCAACCGGATGGTGCTAATGGTTCCCCCATTATGATAATCTAGGCATGTTAGCCTCAAAATCATAAGAGGAGGTCAGTGCCCTGTTGAAATTACTAAGACAACTGAGAGGGGGGGTGAATCAGTTGTTACTGTGCTTAAACAATTTTAAGTCAATTAAACCATTTTTAATCTTTCTCCAAGTGACCATCAATATTATACAACATATGAACAACATAAATAATGAGCATCAGTCACACATAAGATATACACAGAGACAGATTTTCTCAAGGAAATCCATAAAGGGAGAAAACCTCTTCTCCTTCGAAATGATAGGCAGTCTTTTAAGTTTTGTACATCATCTATAGTTGAGCACCAACTCAATGTGAGGTTACTACCTCTATTTTAAAAGCTCCAACTTGTTTGAGAGCACCAACTCTCTAGTTTCTCTAGCACCCACTAGAAGGAAGCACCAACTCCCTGAGTGTTCCAACACCGACTGGATGGAAGCACCTACTTCCACTTATACAAGCACCAACTTGCATACAGAAAACTCTGTGTTTTCCCAAGCACCACCCTGCCACCCTATTTTCTAGCCACAACTAGATGGAAGCTACAACTCCCAATATTCAAGCATCAACTTGAATATCAGAGGACCACAGTCCTCCCTAGCACCACCCTACCTCCCTAATTCTAAATAAATGACTGAATAACCAACAAAACAGATATATCAATTCTTACCACTTCTTCATTGTTCTGTAATTCCTTCTACTATGTTCATATTTGGCTTGACTGGTTGTCTCTTTCTTTCTATTATTTATCTTTCCTTCTCATGCTTCTTTGATATGTGCACATTCTTCTCTCTTCACCTTTTCTGTTTTGTTCAGCTTATGTTCCTTATCTCTGAGCTTTCTTCACACTGCGCATACTGTAATTTTACCTTTCTACAGTTCAACTCATTTTTCAGTCAGAACATCCACACCTGCACAGTCGCTGCATATCTCCTTTTATACACACTAGCCTTATCAGTTACACCTTGAATCTCCTTGGGAAAATACAAAAACATCTCAGCAACTGAATCGCCAACCGATCAAGAACCATGATTCAATTTTCTGCTAACTGAATCGTAACTGAACAGTTGATCGTAAAAATCAACAGTAGCCCTTCGATCAGATTTTGAATTAACAAGCACCGTTAGATTAAATCCACAAGGTCTTGCGTTTATCCCATATGCCCACTCGCTGTGACCATGGGCCTGATCAAAATGTGTTTCGCATTTCACATTTCGGCAATTATGTGTCGAAGGGTCTCGACACTCCAAGTCACGATCCCCGAAATGGAGCTTAGATTCGTGCTAGCTCCTCCCTCTCGTATGACCATCGGTGGTGACCACAGCCTATGCCAAAAGGTGTTTCACAGATTCACATATCGGCATTCCTATGATGAAAGGTCTCGACACTTCATGTCACAAACTCCGAAATGGAGCTAGGCTTCTCTAGCTCTGCTCTCCAGCTCTCGACTATGTGACCACGAGATAAGACCACTGGCTAGTCCTTTGAGTGCTTATTTCTTCAGATCAATGGTCCAGAACTTTGATGATTCAATGGTCCAGATCTTTTCGTGATTTCGCATATCGTGAGTTTGAAGTATAACAGCGCCTCCTTCCTTTGACTTTCCATTCAGCGAAAAGTTGATCTGTCATCATGTGTCTTCCGGATCCAACGACTGAGATTATATCATGATTTCGCAACTTCACGGGACTTCATCATGCCTAATCAATAGTCCACGACCTCCCTTTGATCAACGACTTAGATTAAATCATGGTTTCGCATTTTGCGATTTCAAAGGATAGAGAACCTCCTTTCTTTGACTTTTCAGTCAGCGAAATACCAAACGCTCTCCATGTGTCCTACTTGAAGATGGACGGTCCTCCTTCTTTTGGGATTTTGTAGACCCACTTCATCTTGTACATAAAGATCGTGCTCCTTCTTATGGATCCAACGATAGTCGATCTTTGAGCTCAGATCTAACTGTTATCCTCATTTTTGGTTATCAAGATGATGACATGATAATGACATGGTGATAGAAGATCTAGCTCTTCTTTAAGATCATTTTCATGAAGAAAGTTACACTTGTCAGTTTCTCAAAATCACTCTTTTGGAGACAGTA